>JNEK01002324.1:0-28813 GCA_000697295.1 Mucor indicus B7402
CTGCTGCAACTTCATCTCCATAGTAACCCGGCTACAGTCCAATAAATGGTTATTAGTAATTGTTGAACTATCAATAATTGATATTGGACTAACTTACAATATAAAGGCCATTGCAATCGTTTGCAAACGCGAACTGGGCATACATGTACTGGAGCCCCTCTTTTTCAAGGTCATCAAAAACACGTCGAGCTATGCCTTTAAACCTGCTGTCTCCAGAACTTTGCATACCTGTGAAATCTTCTAAGGCAAGAATGTTATTCACTCTAAGTCTAAAGGTACTTAACTTTAGATCCCTTGTTAATCTAGAAGATAACTCGGGACAACCATTGTTTTTCAAATCGACATCCAATTCAAACAGGATATGGAAGCGACTGAATTCTTGATCTAATTGTTTTTCCAATCTTCCGAGCTTTTTCTTTGAATGTTTACTAGTTGTTTGTTGTTGTTCTTAAGGGTGGTAAGTTTCTCTTCCATCAAACCTTTAAGTTTTCGCAAATCCACCGAATTGTTTTCAAACCTTTTGTCATTGAGTGGCAGCTTCAAACAAATTGGACACTCTAACCAAACATCTTCATCATCTTCGGAATCTACAATAAAACCATCATCACCGTTGTCAGCAGTTTCGACAGGTGGGTTAGCGTGCGTCTGCTTACGCTTTTTCGGCAAGACAAGACCAGAAATGGTAACTGTATCATCTAATACATTTAGATTTGAGCTGGTTGTGATGTGTTTCGATCAGATTGTTAGTATGGAAATTAGCGTCCTAAACGTAAAGTGCGTTATGTACATTGAAGTTACTTCACTCATAAAATCAGTTGGATATTACCTTTCTCCAAGCCTTAATCTAAAGTGTTTTTTTGGGATCCAAAATTGTACGAAATAAGCAATAAAAGCTGGTTGAGCTTCTTTATACTTACCTTCAAAACAGGCCCATTTCGTCTCAAATTCTTCTTCAATCATACAATTCATCAACCCATATGTTTCGGCACGGATGGCATCGCGGTACTTCTTGTTTTCTTGAGTTGAGTCAGAGGCTTTCAACTGTATTAGATTTCAAAATAATATGTGAATAAACGCTTGTATAGAAATGATAAAATACAAAGTAGATCAGTCATTACCTTTCTAATGTGATCATCCCAAGCTTTACGGATGTGCCAATGACACAAAAGAATTTTTACAGAGTTACCAAAGACTTATCTGATGGCCATCTGCTCGGTAAGACTGCAGTCTGTCATCATTCTTTTGACATTCAAGTTAAAGGTAGACTTTAGCCATGCCAGCCATTTACTGATAGTTGGACCGGATTCGATACTGTTTACAAAGAAGGCTACGGGAACCCCCTTGTTGGTAACGTTGTTGTATACAACAACGGACATCAGGTAGCCGTCTTTGTTCTCATGCATGAATGATTTACAAGTTTTATGTGTAGAATCAAGGCACCATTCTTCAGCTTCTTCCAGATACTAACATCAAAAAGAATCGTAAAATATTAGAGTAATAGCAAATAGAAATAATCAACACCGTTTTGTGATGTACCTTCTTTTGCCAAGGCGATATCCAACTTAATAAGAGTGGCCCCCAGCGTCGTCGAAAGAAGAAAATACCTCGTATCCGTTTTCTTTGAGTGACTCCATCCAAAGAAGGCTGCTCTTCTTGTCTAAAGGATGCTTCCTATCTTTGCTATAAACCTCAGCTAAAATAATGTTTTGAACATCTTGATAGTTCACGAGAAGGGAGCTTGGGACACCCGTTGTTTCAGCCGATTCTTCCAACTAGTGAGTAAATGAAACATTAGCATATTGATTTGATGATTCAAGGCTGAACTTCTTACGTTTTTCAGAATAGAAAGACCCAAACGAAGTAAAGATTTTATAGCCTTCCAGTCAAGATTGTTCTTAACATGGCTGATTATCCAGTTTCTAACCTCTACTGGAAGTCTAGAGTTAGCCAGGTCTTCTATGCAAGAGGGGTCGTGGTTTTCATGGACCCATTTATAAACAACTTTGACTCTACTATCCAACATATAAAATACATCAAGCAAAGCAGAGCACCCAACTTTGCGGCTGGTCCGTTGTCTTTTGTTGCTCTACTCGCCAGCAGAAGCTTCTCCGGATCCGCGCTGACCAAAGTGATCGCACTTCCAAGAGATCGTTTTGTAAAAATTAGTGGAATTGTACTGAAATGCGCCCTCGATCGCGGTTCTTTTAAGCAGGTTTGTTCTCTTCCTAACCCAACAAGCATGACTACAAGCTTCAGTCTTGAACCAGTTATCAAACTCTTTCTCAATTGAAAATGTCATTGTTTCCACTTCATTCATATAATTAGGTACAAATCGATGAACCATGGCTTCTTGAATGTTGAAATTTTGTTGTGACATTTTGTTGTGCGTATTATGAGAAAGAAAACGCGTAAGGGACAGCGTATTCAGCGCGTACAAATATCTAAAAGGGGTTGAAACTCACTTCGCGCAATTGATGTGGCTGTCCAAATCTAGTGCCAGTTAATTTTTTCGAGTTGCTTGAATTGCGGGGAGAGAAAAAGGAGCCTTCTTTTTTTTTTTTTACTTTCTCTCACTTTGTACTCTTACAACAACTATGGCAGGCATAAAACGTAAAGCAGAAATGGAGATCCCGATCACGGACGAAAATGATTTATTGAAAATCACACCTCTTGGATCTGGAAACGAAGTAGGTCGATCTTCGATTCTTTTAGAATACAAAGGCAAAACAGTTTTGGTATGTTTACCGCAGTCGATCACCTAATTACGACACTAATTCACACCGTTTTCGATAGCTTGATGCTGGTGTTCACCCTGCCTATAGTGGATTAGCTTCATTACCTTTCTTTGACGAAATGGACCCTGCTAGCATTGATGTTCTTTTAGTTACTCAGTAAAGGCGTTATTAAAATAGAGACGATCAGCCACTCTAATACAAATATTCAACATAGTTTCCACGTTGATCATGCTGCTTCAGTTCCTTACCTTATGGAGAAGGTAAAGCAACATCAATCCTTAATCATGTCAAAAACTCAACCCTACGTTTTTAGACTTCATTCAAGGGCCGTGTATTCATGACCCACCCTACAAAAGCTATCTACAAATGGCTTTTGAGTGATTACCTTCGTATCAGGTAAGAACTTAGACTTTTATATTTTGTATGCAGCTACTGACGAACTTGACTTCAAATAAAGTAATATTGGCGAAGAGGATGAACTTTACACAGAAGAAGATTTAATCAACTCATTTCACCGCATTGAGGCAGTCGATTACCATCAACAAGTAGAAGTAGAAGGTATCAAATTCACCTCATTTAACGCAGGTCATGTACTAGGTGCAGCTATGTTTTTGATTGAGATTGCTGGTGTTAAAATTCTTTATACTGGTGATTACTCAAGAGAAGAAGATCGTCACTTAATGGCAGCCGAGAAACCTGAGGAATCAGTCGACGTTTTAATTACAGAGAGTACTTATGGTGTTCAAAACCACGAGCCCCGAATCGCCAAAGAAACCCTATTCACATGTAACCTTTTTTAAGGAAAAAAAAAAGATGATTATACATTCTGAACTTTTTCTCTATTGATAGCGCTTGTTCATGATATTGTTGGACGCGGTGGCCGTTGTCTCATGCCTGTTTTTGCTTTAGGCCGTGCACAAGAACTTTTGTTAATCTTGGATGAATATTGGGAAGCGCACCCCGAACTCGATAGTATCCCTATTTATTATGCTTCCAGTCTGGCTAAAAGATGTATGGCTGTATATCAAACTTATATCAACATGATGAATGCTCGTATTAGAAAACAATTCGCTATTTCGAATCCTTTTGTCTTCAAACACATCAGTAATTTGAAAAATGTGGAGCAATTTGAGGACTCTGGTCCTTGCGTTATGATGGCAAGTCCAGGTATGCTCCAAGTAAGTAGATTTGTAATAGCTCTAATAGAACCCTGACTTATCATGTTAAACAACTAGAACGGTTTATCACGTGAACTATTTGAAAGATGGGCACCCGATAAAAAGAATGGTCTCGTTATTACAGGTTATTGTGTTGAAAACACATTAGCTAGATTAGCTATGACTTCACCTACCGATTTCCAAGCTATGGATGGTCGTAAAGTGCCGCTTAGAATGTCTGTGGAATATATTTCATTTTCTGCACACGTCGATTTCGCACAAAACAGTCAATTTATTGATGATGTGAAAGCACCACATGTAGTAAGTGTTCAAATAAAAGCATATAGGATGATTGTGGATATTAAAAGAGTGCCTAGATTTTGGTGCATGGTGAAGCCAATGCAATGTATCGTTTAAAGTCAGCTTTAAAAAGTAAATACTCTGAAAAAGAAGAGAATATCACAATTTACACGCCCAAGAACTGTGATACCGTCAAACTCTATTTCCGCGGTGAAAAAATGGCAAAGGTATGCTTTTATGTGCTTAAGTGACAGTTTTCTCTAACTTTATCTTAGACAATTGGTCGACTTGCAGCAAAATACCCTACAGAAAAACAGTCTCTTGAGGGCGTCCTTGTAGTAAAGGATTTCCAATTGAATATTATGAGCACAGAAGACCTGAATGAATTAGGCGGTCTTATAACTACAGTGATTACTCAACGTCAAGTAGTGCCTTTCAGTGCTGGTATCGGGCTTTTGAAATGGCATTTAGAGATGATGTTTGGTGAAGTGACTGAAAAAGAACTTAAAGACGATGTGGAAGGTTCAGTGATTCGAGTTTTCGATACAGTTGATATCAAAAAGTTAAAATCCAGCCCTAATCAAGTGAGCCTGGAATGGATTGGAAATGCTATGAATGATATGGTTGCAGATTCCGTGTTGGCTGTTGTTTTATCAATTGATAGTTCGCCTGCTAGTGTGAAAGGTAATGTTTTAACGTGATTTTCATAAAAAAAAAAAAAAAAAAAAAAACTTATATTATCTCTAAACAACTCTAATAGCGAGTACAAAGCCATGCTCACACCATCATAAATCAGAAGATGAACTCACTGCAGAGAAAAAGTAGTTAAAGACTTATCCAAATAAATTGCATTTAAACAGAGCGCACTACGTACTTTTTGTATCTTTATAAAACATTATTTACTTTAACAGACTGCATAAAAACAAATTCTTGGTTTAAATTTGACAGATCTTTTTCTTCTGTATAACAATCATGCGTTTTAAAGCCACATTGAATAACCCAGTTGGTTTACACAGTAAGATCAATATATCTATAATTGAAAGCAAAAACTAATGACACCGAAAAGAACTGGGTCAGACTCTTGAGAAACTTGGTCCTGTTTGCATTGCCTCATTCTCAATGAGTTTACTACGCTTTATTACCCACCAGGACGGTAATGTCGGTATTCAAGCTTGGACGTATGTTTATCGTCAAATTGTTTTATCCCAAATACTGATCTGTTTCTTTTTTTTTATGTTAGTAAAATGCCAACTGTAAAATCAACAAGCGAATCGTGTTGAAATGATACTCAATGTATTTACATAGACCTCGATGTTTTCAGAATATAGACTTGAAAGCAATCATGGAAATGAAGTCAATTTCTCGTTTCGATTAACTGATTTATTGCTAATTACAAGAGATCTGGCGGATTCCACAAGAATCCAAGTAGCACTTAAGCGAAGAGATAACCAGTCGTATTTAAACTTTACTTGGTCGTCAGAGGTATACATGTTCTTTATTAAATTTTGATTTTTTTTTTTTTAAAGAGAACCACAATAGAACTTCAATGGATCAGTCAGCAATATAATGAAGGAATTACCAATAGCGATGGTTACTCAAGATAGAGTAGCTTTGATCAAGGAGCCTGTGACTATTCGTACACCAGATGTAAATAACCCTATTATACAACTTAAGCAATTGACTTGAAATACTTTATGTAGACATACATCTTACTGCCTCCAGTGTCTTCGTTAAAATCGACAGCAGAACGATTTAAATCATTAGGAAAATTTGTCACACTTTCATCGAATATGAATGGCAAATTCAAGATATGTTTGGAAAGTCCTTATGCCCTTTGTACTGCACTTTACGAAAATCTATCAAATCCTAGTTTAGGTAAAGATCAATTCAAGAGGGAAAATAGCATGCAGAGAAGTTAAACTGCTTTATTAGCTGGGCATACTTCTGAAAAAGACATTGATGAGTTTTCAACTGTTCGCATCAAAAGTGAGGACTTTGTTCATTTTTTGAATTGCTATTATCTGGAGCCAGACGATGTTATTTGCACAATTGCCGACGAAGTTCAACTCACATTTCTAGTGTATTTAACTATTGATTCATATCAAAACGAAGACGCACCTATTCGATCCATTAACCCTACTCAATGCAAATTGACCTGTCATTTGCCTATTTACTTTGAATAGTTAAAGCTTGTCTATCCTATACCTCATACGCCCTTTTTAGAAAGCTCTTTAGAAGACAACAAAAACTTCTGTTATACATAGGAAAATAGACAATAGTTTAATGTACAATGATGCAGCCTTTTTATGAAATAAACTTCCCTGCTATGGTATTGTAAAGAAGTTTACTTACAATTAAGGTAATTGCATGAGATATCTATAGTATGTAGCCAAGTAACGCTTTGCTGGTACTTTACGTGATACTTCTTATTTTCGTTTCCTTCTTTATTTATGGTTTTTTCTAAGAGCTTCTTCCATAGCCGTGATCTCCCTATCTAGTTGTATTTTAGCGAGGGCCTCTCTTTCTCTTTCTTTTCGTCTTGCTTCTTCTTTCTCCAAAGCAAATCGTTTTTCTCTTTCTCTGTACTGATCTTCATAAAAACCATGTTCATTGTTTTGATGTTTTGTTATAGCGGGTGAACTGCGATGCACTCTAGATTCGTAAACTATGTTTATATAGTTTGTTAATAAGAAGAAACGTCTAAAAGAGAAACGCTGCAGTCCTTACTCCAATATCCACCGTAAATAACAGCAGAGGCTGCTGCTGCCATTCCAACTCGCTTTATATTTTGCCTATACTTCAATACTCTTTCATAATGATCTCCAGATCCCGGTGGTCCAATCGCTTTTGGCTCAAAACGATCTAATAGATATTTTACTCCATACACTGAAGCCCCTCCTAAAACTGCTAGCAAAAATGGTGGTAAACGGGGTATCATATTTTAAAAAGTAGAGAAAAAAAAGAGAAGTGCATCTACTGCGGGGGATGTCTTTACAACATTATATATTTTCAGCTCAGTTGCGTGAACAAAAAAATTGACTCAAAAATGTCTGGCTACGGTTTTCTACGTAGCGAAATGATGACACATAACAACACCTCCTTTTTTTTTAATCAAATTGCAAAACACAGTAAATCAACCTATTTATCCAAAATAAGAGTCTATGCAAACTTGCAGCTTTATCGTCAATTAAAGATCGGATAAGGTATAAAAGTCGGTAGGCAAGACGTTCGGTGAACACGTAGAATAAAAATCTGGTAAGCGGTCGCCCAGAGTTATGCTTGTGGACGCCCTTTTAAACCGTCGGGCTTGAACCTACAATTTATGTAAGTCGCCTGAAGATTACTGTTTGTTTTTTTTTTTTTTTTTTTTTTTTTTAATCACATTAACCTTTACATGAAATTATTATCCTTGACAACTGTAGTCGCGTCTTTATTAACAGGCGTTTTAGGTAACGACGCCTTATTTTATACTTGTGCTTTCTAACATTGACTCAACGCATTTCAGCTCGCTCTTCTGTTTATATTGTCTCTAACAGCCAAAATGAGGTTGCAAAAAACCCAGAAATTTCAATAGATGCTTTTTCAATGTTCTATTCACACATGATGGACTCTTCTTCACACCATCCTGTATTGAAATTACAAAACAACGACGCTATAGAAGATATGATAACTTTATTACCACCATCAAATAATTTGTTTGAGAAAAAGTTAGATGCTAATTTAGTAGTTATTGTCACAGGTGTTCAAGATACTGAAGGTAACATCTTTTAGTCAACATGTAGAAAAAAAAAAAAAAGTAATAACTGGAGCAACTTTATAATAGCTGTGCTTTCAACCTACAATCCATCCTTTTATGTCAATAACGACAACCCTAACAACTATGCTACTGTTGTCACAGAGGCTATTGATACTAACGATGTTACGTCAATCACTTATAAGAATCAAAAGGTAAAGAAACTTGATTTCCAGGCATAATATGCACTTCTGACATATTCGACAGAAGCAGGCAAGAAAAGGCGAACTTTTACAAGAAATCCCCAGTGATGTTTCTGTAGAAAATTTCAAGCATGATTTTGCCAAATTCAACACAGATTTATTCGATACTGATAGAGAAGTAAGATGGAACTAGGGAATTGGAGAATGGCTGTACTTATATAAAGTAGGTAGATAGAAAGTTTATGATTGAAATGCAAACTACGAAAGAACTTGTACAGACTGATGTCTCTGCTATAATTATCCAACTCGATACTTTACAGGTATTATTTTTTTTTTTTTTTTTTTTGCGTTATAGTTGAAATTAATGGTTTTTATCTAGGAAATTGGTGAAGAATATGGTTTCGATTCATTCAAATACAGAGAAGCACAGCTTATAATGAAAGACCTCTTTGAACACTTTGTTATACCAAACTTCCAAAACTTGCACTCTCGTGGCGTCTCTACTTTTATTCTGACCCCTTATACAAAGCAAAGCTACAACAAGCGTGGTGTTTCTGATTTCATTGCAGAGGGGGAAACATGCTTTACTTCTGCTAAAGCCTGCAAGAATGGTACTTCTAACTGTAATGGAAATGGTCAGTGTGTATTGATTGGTGAAAAATGCTACGCTTGTCAATGTAAATCAACTTCGTATGTTGGCAACTCATGTCAGTACGTCAATGCTGTTAGCGATTTTCAATTGTTATTCTGGACCAGCGTTCTTTTGATTGTCACCACGGTCAGTGTTGTTGTCTGTGTTTATCAAAGCGGTAGTAACGCTGAAGCTGGTATTATTTTGACTCAACCTGCTCCTAAACAAGAATAAAAAGTGTCAAAAATAAAACTATATTCTCCTTATTTTATATCTTAAAAGTAAATTGATATAAATATAGCATTCTTTTATTCCGTTATTATTTTGAAAGTACTAGTAAACACTAGCAACGGTTAGGGCTGGTTTTAATTTTGAACCTCAGGGTAACACCAGGCCCACCCCTAATGTAGATAATAGCGTTTAGTGGTACGCGAAAGACAAAGGAGGGGTAATTCACTGTGAGAATTATTATCTATTTATATAGCGTGTTTCTTTGTTTATAATAGATATTTCAACAATATAGAGTTGATTTGTGCTAAGCGTATACCTTTAATTACAGGAAATTAAAGAGTTTTATTGAAGAATGTGTGTTTCTTTTTACATAAGTTACATAAAAGATATTTATCATTTATATATATCATAAGCAATAGGGGATGATAGTAGCCACAGTTTTGGGTATGTTTGTTCGTGTAATAATTAAGTAGTATGCAGTAGCATAGAATAAAACCATAGTACAGACCATTTTGATAGTGGTCGAACTGTAATATATTCAATGAATATTAGTGGTGGTGAGTAGTGTGTACTGACCATCTTGTTGACAAAGGCGCTACCAGGTAGGGTGAGTAATGTTGCAGACTATATTTTGAACTTGGTGAAGTTATCGCTGGCCACGAGAAGGTGTTTGGAGGAGTTATAGGTGACAATCTTATGCTAGTTTGCGACCTTTTGCGAGATTTGCGAGCACCCTGAAGAGTACGGTATCGGTTGAAGCATGTGGCGCGCTTTCGGTGTGGTAACTGCTCAGATATTTGGCCCCATGTTAATCCTTTTGCTACGCCTTCACAAATGATGGCGTCTTCCTTATCCGAAAAACGGCTTCGAGGCTTTCCATTCTGAGTGTCATTTATGCTGTTCTTAGTAGTTATACGCATGTAATCTTTTTTAAGGTATTGATAACATCCTGGTTCTCGAGGTGAAAGAGGTGGTGAAGTAAGTTGACTAACTGCAGGTGGGTTAAGCATATCTGAAACTAAAAATTACACCTGCTGTTAGTACAACTGTTCAAAAAAAAAAAAAAAAAAAAAAAAAGACATTTGTAAATACGCACCCTTCATTCTGTACTAGTTTATGTAACGTCGAAAAATAAGAAAAAATGTTTAATTGAAAATACAAAAGGCATGAAGATTGCAAAACAGCTGAATATATATAAGTTTGATAGAAAGTAAGGGATTAAATACGAACCCTGTGATAAGTTAAAGTCAAATTACTGGATTAGGGTAAATGTATAAAAATATATGCAATCAATCATAATTTCTATATATATATATCGTGTTATATTTGACAGCATTTTATAAACTAGGAAGCAGACACATTTTAGCCCTTGCTCTATTTTACATCATAAAGTATTAGAAATTCCACTTTTCTAGGAGCGACTAAAATATATTAGAAAAAAGGAGGATTATTTAGGAGTAAAATAAGCATCAGTAACCCCCCCATTATAGCTTCTTTTCTGTGGCATTAAGATTTCACTTCAACGTCATTAAAAAATAAACAGCAAAGACAGACATTTATACTATATACAGTATAAAATCTATTCTCTTCTTTTTCTCAATAAGCTCAACTTATTGTATTCCGTCACTATTGGAACCTTGAAAAAACATTAGAGTAAGCTGACAGGATATGCTTTAACTTTATTACTTGTTGTTTTCTTTGCTATCAATTAGATACTTCAGCTTCTTTCTATAAGATTGTGTTAGTTGTATTTGGCTTCGACATAATGCTTTGTCAAGAAAAAAAAAAAAAAGCGTGAAATCGTTCTATATCTGTTTTGAAACAAACGGTATGCATTAAAGATACGCAGCTTTATACTTCTCTATTTGCATTACACGATGCAAGTTGGCTGACAAGTTCTATGTATCAGTACTATCGTAGGCACATAGATGTCAAAGCATAATAGCTCCTTCTATTGACATTTGGGATACTTGATCATATAAAAAGGATGCTTTACTGTTTAAACTACTTGGTTTTAATCTAAATTACAATATTGATTAAGCTTTACTACGAACCAAATATATAGTATAAGCATGTATTTACTGAATGGGACTGTAGGTTTGCCGCTCTTGTGACATAACAATAGGTAGTAGTATTGTCAGTAATGCACTAAAATTAACTTAATGCACACCATCAGCTGATTAATAGTAGGCAATTTTCCAGTGCTGTAACGCATTATGGCGTAAAATGACTATACTACTGTACTATACATTTTGTAATATCTCGATTAGAGCTTTTTTAATCTGATCATCGTTTTTTAGTATGTTCAATTTATCATGCAACTTTATATTCCCAGGCTGAAGTTACGCCTTACCCAACTATTGATTAAAATACACCAGCATCGGTATAAATGTTAAACCAAAACAACAGAACAAAGAAAAAAAACTTTTACGATGACCTCATGTTCTCTAACGTACCTATTGTTTGTCCGAGTATATATGAATTGGCGATAAAGCATATCTTTATAGAATATAAAGCGTTCTTGCGTTTTTTAATTTTTACGTTCAGGCTTGTTAAACGGACAGTAGTATCTACTCTTCTAGCTCTACAATAGATTTCCCAATCTAATTATAGTTGCTAAACACTGAGATAAGTCGCCAACGGAGAAGAGGCTTGCTAAAACTCCTACACATGTGTCCCGAGTAGTACACAAACAGTGGTTGAAGAATGCAGGTATATTTTAAAAGAGGGAAACCTCCTCATAACCAGGAAGAAAGGCTTTAATAAATTGACTGGTATTAAGTTTAAAAAATAAGTTGTATGTATGATATTTTATTGAAATTTAAATGTATATATATGTTTATGTTAGCAAAATAGTTTAGTCATCGTCTTCAGTTTCTTTTGTGCTAGTGGCGTCAGTAGTAGAATTTCGAACGACAGGCTCAGTAGAAGCAAGAGTGTTAGCTTTCTCGATTCTAACAACTTTGAAAGGTTCAGAATAAGATTCAGCACTACAGCAAATAAAAAGTTCAGTTTACAGTTTTATATATATAAGAAAAAATGGACATTACCGAGAACCTTTGTTTAAGTAAATGTATTTAAAGCCATATAAACCACTAGGAAGGTTTGCAGGAACCTAAACAACAATGATTAAAAGCTATGGTAAGAGCTAAGACATAAATAGTATTTACACGCCACTGGTAGGAGCCACTTTCACCATTAGCATGTAAAAAGATGTCTGTAGGCTGCATGTCTAAAGGTTCAGGTCCCTGAATAACATTAATAATAAAGGGTCCTTCGATACCGTTAAACCATGCTATAAAAGTGCTATCGTTAGATTATGCTGTACTTATTGCTGGATATGCCATGTAAACTTACAGGTGGTAACGCTTTAAATGAAAGAAAGATGAGTATGTGTGTGTTAGTTTTAGAAAGCATCTAAGTTTTAAAAATAAAGCTTACATATCGTTAGAACTGAAGGTATCTGTCTCTCTTGGGGAGGTGATGTAGAAAGGTATGAAAGTTGACTCAATAGCGCTGTCAGCAACTGAACCGAGTGCTTTTTCCGTATCCGACTTCACATCGGTAGCAACAGTACCAGCGGTTTCTACTTCAGATTTAGCAGTAGCATCGATCATAGGTTTGACATCCAAGGAGTCGTTGGTGTTGGTTACAGGTAAGGCAGAAATGGTAGCAGCGAATGCACCAACAATTGTGATAAGACCAATGAATTTCATAATATTATGTTAGAACAACAATAAAAAAAAAAAAAAAAAACTACACTCTTTCAAACGCTTTATTTATACAATTTTATTAAAGTGTGAAGAATTTAAGGTACCAGCAAGGTACATATTTTCAAACAGTAAAAAGAACAAAAAAAAAAAAAAAAGAATGTTCGTATGAGCCCTATATGTAGCTCCTCAAAGCAAATTTCCCCAGCTATTTTCTCCTGTAGGAGTGTTTATGTATATCTTGAAGTTAATGACCCTTTAAATTTCCATAGGGTTAGGCTTCCATTCAGTTTTTGAGTCCTTTTCGGTTTCCTTCGTGTTTGAAAGGGGTTCAATGTTGAAATCAATATCAAATTGTTCCGGAATTTGAAGAGGTTCTTCTGTCTTTGGGTCTCCAATCCACAAGTCTGCTACAATAGGCAAATGTGATTTCTCCCAATGAACAAATGTAAACGTGCTATCCATTTTGTTGATAATAACACAGTGAAAAAATCTTTTGTTTATGCTCTATCTACAAGAAGGTTGTCGGACTATCACGTGATACTTCGAGGATTACGAATCTCAAGATCGGAGAAGTCCTGTAGTAAAAATTAGAACAACTAAGGCTATGAAGGCGAGTTTGGTTAAAGCAAGCGATCAAAAGAAACCTTTTGAAGAGATTAATACTATATAAAGAGGATTTCTTTAAGAGCCTAAAGCATACAATGCGTCTTCTCTCCTTTTCTAAGTCCTATAGAACAATATTTCTCTAGCCTTTGTAATGCAAAAAGCCAGAACTTGCACGAAATCAATTAATGGATCAAACAATGGCCTTAGCAAATGAAATAACTCGAGAAACTACAGTAAATGGGTAGAACATAGCATGAAACTAACTACACTTTTGAACGAAAAACCCGGTATTTAGCCATCAATGACCCGGACTCGTGACTGCTACGGATTACTGGGTAACTAAATGCGTTCGATCGAACGACTTAGTCCGAATGTGAGTGAATCATAGAACAGCCTCTTTTTCGTTATAGCCAAAAGGTAATATAAGGAAAGAATATATTAAAAAGGGTCAATTGGGAAAGGAGATATAGTGGTAAAGGTCTTTGGATAATGGATGGATGTATACATTTGCAGTGTAAGATTGAAAATGTCGGATGCAATCCTTGAAAGAAGAATTTAATTAATAACTGCAGTCTCGAACCTTGAAAGATGTCATAAATAGCATTGTGCCGATTAATCAAGCTGCTATAAACACTTCCAGATTACACTGACGATGACAGAGAAAAAGGGTGGGTTATAGTGTCAACAATTCGGCTATCGAAAACGATCAGTGTGTTTTTAGCAAAATACAACTTAGATTAGTAGACCAAAAGCAAATTAAGAATACATACCCGCCTTACCCCCAAAAGACTTTTTTCTCTTTTGATATATTCTGGAACATAGTATGTGAGAATTGAAGTACTGATTTTTCTTTCATTATAGTTAAAAATGGTTCACGCTCCTAGAAATAGCTTCATTGCTCCTGGTGTTGCTCGTTACTCTCGCTCTGTCGCCTACGCTAAGAGAGCTCAATACAAGAAGAAGCAAGCTACCATTGCTGCTGCTGAAAAGACCGTTGCTGCTGATAAGACTGTTGAAGTTAAGGGTGCTAAGAACGGTTCTAACCGTACTGTTCCTGCCCAAAAGGCCTCTCGTTTTTACCCTGCTGAAGATATCGCTAAGCCCAAGGTTACTCGTAAGACTGCCAAGAAGACCGCTCTCCGTGCTTCCATCACCCCCGGTACCGTTGTTATCCTCCTTGCCGGTCGTTATCGTGGTAAGCGTGCTGTTGTCTTGAAGCAACTCGACTCTGGTCTCCTCCTCGTCTCTGGTCCCTTCAAGGTCAACGGCGTTCCTTTAAGACGTGTTAACCAAGCTTATGTTATTGCTACTTCCACCAAGATTGAAGTTCCCGCTGTATGTATAAAGTAGAGATTGATAGTGTGCTCGGAACTAAAATATTATTTATAATAGGTTGACGAAAAGTTCAACGACGCTTACTTCAAGAAGGCTGCTAAGGCTGACAAGGCTTTCCTTGAAGGCGAACAAAAGAAGGCTGCTTTCCCCGAATCTAAGGCTGCTGATCAAAAGGCTGTTGACAAGGCTTTGCTCGAAGCTATTGCCAAGACCCCTTTCCTTCGTCAATACTTATCTTCTACTTTTGGTTTGAACAAGGGTCAATTCCCTCACAACTTGAAGTTCTAAGTTAATCCAATTCTACGCCGAATATCAAAAAGAAATAAAACAACTATTCTCACATTTTTGTATTTTTGTATAAACTGTGTCATAGGTTAAATTGAACCTTCCTCGTCGAATGTTCATGCAGCTGTTATTGTGAGTTTTTCAGTTCTCGAATTCGTGGGGGGAGCTGAGTTTATGACTCTAATGTGTATACTGGTTAAGGGAGGCAAGCTACATTGTCTTGCCTTGGGTGGTTGAATGCTGGTAGTCAAATGAAAATGTTAGAGGCATATGTTCACAAGCGAAAGTAAACAGATACATAAACATTGTAGCTATACTATATTGCTCAAAGCTTTGATGGCGACTAGGACAAAATCTTTGGTGCATTGCCTTTATTTAATGCTATTCTTCGCCAGAAACTAATGTAAAAAGTTGCTGTTGAGTTTATTTAAACGACCAAGAAAGTAACAAAGTGATCTGGATGTTAATATAATGGTGTTGCTATGTTTGATCACACGACATTGCATTATCTCGCTCTCAAAATATACTCGTTAGGCTCTGCAAGGTATGTGCATCTTAAAAATGTATTTGGGTAATAGCTAAGTTTGATAGCTGATGTAGCTACAATGTGCTAATAAGATATGTTTAAGTCACTAAAACACCAAGAACTGTCTCATGCTCTTATATCAGTCTGCAATCCTACATGATTCCTCTACGCTTATTTGGAGATTAGATCAAAATGATAGCAGGTATACCACTCAAGTACCAATCGTCTTCCGTCATATAATTGTGATTCATTAAAAAATCTGCTTAAGTCTGTTGCATAATGATGAAGGGTTGATTGTCTTTTTAGGCCAATCAAAATGCAGATATTATATTCCTGCGAGACACTCTCAGTTTGCAGCTAAACATGGAAAAAAAAAAAAAAAAAAAATAAACTTTACGGTTTGCTTTTCCTTCTAAATCAATATATTGAGAGCAACTTTATCAAAGTATTGACCAATGGGTGACTCATTTTTCGGGTAATTTAAGACGGACTACATCCTTTCAAAGTGATTAACAAGCAAAACTTTCAAACAGGTTCAACACCAACTTACCGCCTTTAACTGACGATGAGTTACATTCGTTAAAAGTACAAGGCATAAACAACAACGGAGATTCTGAAACTGCTTACCATGAGCATAGTGATGTCGATATATACGATTTTGATACTTTGCGCCACGAGTTAGGTGTCGACGACGAACAAGAAGAAAGTGACGGACTTGGCGAAGAAGCGGACGATTACAACAACATCACATTCAACGAGATCCCAACTGGTAAGTCTTCCAAAAAAAAAAAAAATATGTGGGTGTTTTGTAAAAGTGGAATATTTGGGACAATGCCTGATACTTGAGCATCAGGAGATATGATGTGTCATTCTAAAGAGTATTTTTTGATACATTACTTTGTAGGACAAGACTTTGATTTCTCCAGCAATACTCAGCAGTTCTCTGCTGCAATCTCTGAAGAAGAGGCATTTTTTACAAAGCAAAGATCTGGTGAAGACCAGCAAGGTGACTAGTTTGCTAAATTTTAATTATAGAGTCTAATGTTTAAGTAGTTTTTGTTAACCCATGGGCAGCTTTTGCAAGCCGGGAATACGCCTCTTCGAATGATTATGGACGGAAGTTTGGGCAGGTAAAATAAGTTTGAAAATGAGTTTTATAAAGGGTACTAAGTTTAAGCTAATAAGACATCTCCTGTCACTTCCAACAAATTTATTTGGCGGAACTTTGACTCTAGTAATTTTCCTGGTAACTTGGATAAAAGCTCATGTATTAAATAGGTAATTCATGCCGTAATTTTGATATATAGGTAGCGAAAGAAATATGTCACCTTTTTCGCCTCACAGTAGAGCGACTCCCCATTCTCGTCAGCAGCAGCACGGCTTCGGTGGGAGCGTGTCACCTTCGATTTCAAGCAGGTATCAGCAAAATATGCATCATTATGCAGCAAATAGGAACACGTTTCAGCCAATTGGATTATCTGACCTTGAGACGACGTTGGTTACTGGTACCATGAGAGATACTGGTTATCAAGCTGATCACGGCTTGTCTCCATTTGGGTTATCGCAACCACTCCCTATGGGAATGTTAGCAAACCAACAATTACCACCACAAGGTCTCAGGGAGCGGCAAGAATTACTTATAAGAGACAGTGATTCTAAAGCTCATATAAAAAAAGTAAATGGAAAAAAAAAAGCTATCAAAAGTGTAATGTTTCTGACTTTACTATTTGCCAGTCACCATACGATGGTCTTATGACTCAAAGTGATAAGGATTTTATTAATCGCATACAGTTGTCTCAACTTGGCTCTGGAGATCCATATGCTGATGACTTTTACTATCAAGTTTATTCATCTCTTCGGCAACGTGCTGGTCTCCCTTCACAACCTTCGCTTGGTAATAACGACCCAGACAGTATGAATACCAACCGCGGACGACGAGAAAATATGGTTCAACAACATTTACAGCGCATTGTAAATAACGCCAAGCGACGGCCTAAACAAAGTCAAGTCAGCCTCGAAGGTGCCCTTGGAACTATCGCTTCACTCACTGCTCGAAATCCAAGACAGGTGTTACAGATTCCTCAAGCTCCCAACAGCAGTAGCACTTCTGCTGAACCAAACACACCGAAGACTGAGGATTATTCACAAACAGTTGCAATGGACCAACATCAAATCCTAAAGGTTGCTGAAGACATATATACTGTCATTCTTGAACTGGAGCAGATGCGCCGTCAAGGCCCACCGCAGCATCTTTCTATGGATGAAGACAGTGAAAACGATCTTGCTGAGACTTTTAATCAAAAACATGCTGCCGCTGCCTCTAAACTTTGGGATCTACTGTGCCTCAATGAAAGTGACGAAATACCATTCTTAATTAGGTTGCTTTCAGTTAACAAAGGCAAGAAATCACTTCCCCGTGTTATGCGCCAATTAACTCATGATCAAAACCGGACCTTGTTAAATGTACTTATGTCTAACTTCTCTATGCTTCAAGTATGTAGATATGTCATATATCCGGGCACAGTTGTTGCTGATGTCGATGAGGCGAAGAGTCAAAAGTTCGTCGACTATGGCGAGATCGAGCTTTTTATGAATACCGCTGCACCGCCGATTTTGGCCCTTATTGCTGAATCACCTCTATCTACTTTAAATGAATTGCTTCAGTTGTTTTTGCAAAAGAACGAGGTAATGGTTGTAACTCAAACAAAGCCTGGGTTGGCCATTTTGACAATGATATTATCGCGAGCAGAAATTTTAAAACAAGGTGGAGGGCCTGTGCAAGGATTACCCGACCCAAGCACAGAAGAATTAGACCAATGGCAAGGACTTTACACCACACTCTTTGACGAACTCAAAGGCAATTACCTTCATATTTATCCTTCCATGTACTATCTCGTTTCTTTAAATCCCAATATATCTATGGTACAAGTATCACACTCTGTGGACGATATGTATGTATGGGAATTCTTAGCAGCAATGGCGGTTGGCGCCTCCATGGATCAACAGCATATTTTAGTTACAGAAATCAGGTACGCAAAGTCTTGCCTTCAGTTTTAAAAATGCGCTGATAGTTTATACTGTATCAATAGAGATCGCGTGATGGAGAATATAATTCTTGCAAAAAGAAATCGCGTGTCGTTGGATCAAGCCAATCACCGTATTTCCAATGTCAATTTGTTCTTACATGCTTTGGGTCTGGACGCGTCTCAAGTTTCCGTCCCCGTTTAATTTCATCACTACCACTATATTAATCCACTCATTCATACTAATACTCAATAATAGCCTACAATAAAAACTTATAATAGTAATAATATTGTTACATATAGAATACATTTATAATTTGAACTGCAAAGTCCTTAATTTAAAATACGCCACTTTTATGTACAGAAATAATTAACACAGTAATTGTAATTGTATGTTTCTAATATTTGGGTATTTTTTTTTTCCTTTCTTTCTAAACTGCAAGATTTCCAAGCTTTTCTGTTTTATCGTATACAAAGAACTGAATGAAAATCTAAAGAATGTGTCAAATTAAGCAATTTTCAAATATTGTCATTTTAAACTTACAATAAAATCAAATAGCAAAGTACCACAACTTCCAATAATCCATGAAAGATTCATAAGAATATAAGTAGAGTCTGTCGATTTCAAAAATATGGACTAAAATAAAATAGATTTTGTTAGTATTTTTATTGGTTTAACGAGTAATATGTAGACTTACTGCTGTAAAGAACACATTTCCCAAGACTGCACAAGTAAACATCGCAAAACTCAAACCTTCTGTGCTTTTGTTTTTCCAGTTTTTTAATATTTGAGGAATTCGGCTACCAACATACAAAACAGCGCTTGTCCAGCCCATCACTTGGGGAATAAATAATAAGCCGTCTTCATCTTTGCCGTGATGATTGTGAATGTAGTAATATGAATAGCATGAAATTACTGTAACCAATACTATAGATAGGGCTGAAAGGCCATTGAACAAGTTGGTTTTAGTCGATTTTGTAAGCGTTTTGGTTGAGGACGAATCTGACATAGTGTATGAAGTCGACGGTACTACACCATTTATCAAGGAAGATGTCTCTGAAGGTAAAATTTCCTCTTCCATTATTGATTTTTTTTTGGTGTTTCGATAATAGATAACCTGCCAGATTAATCCCATATCAGCCACAGTGTAGTACAAAGCCAGTAAAAACTATTTTATTGTAATGTGAATACAGGTTAGAAAAAGGGTTTTTTTTTTTTTTCCTTACCATGGTCGGTAGCAAGTCTTGCATAATGACACCTAGTAAGTTAAAAACATCACCTGCTAGCCATATGACGAGAAATGGCATTGATAGACCATCACCGCTTTTGCGAACATAATTTTCCCATAGTTGTCTATTTTGTCAATATACTTAGCATTTGAAGAAAATATATGAAATAAAGCTACTTACGGTGTAAAAACAACCAACCAGCAACCAATAGATATATAGCCAGCTATAGAAGATGTAAAATTATTATAGTCCATTGAATAGAAAAAAAGAAGGAGTGGAGAAAAAAAAAAAAAAAAAACTTTTTATAACTTGCAGCAAATGCTAAAAACTAAGCTGTAAATTTTTTCAGAGACAGCAGTTGCATCCATTTCATTTCATTGGACTGGATACACACCATATGTAAACATCTAAAATTAGACAACAATAAGATATGCTCACTACATTTTTTTAGCCGCCGTCTTGGCTTGTTTGAGCGCCCAGTTGTTTTGAGAAGAAGAAGCCTGCATTACACGAACCTATTGGTTTTTGTAATAAGGAGGCAATGGGCTGTACTGTTTTTCTATGATTCCTAATGACGCGCATACTTCTTTCATGAATCACGACTACAATTTAAAGAACTCGAGATCATTGATATTTGTATTGAATAATTGTTGCTGAATTTACTGTATGCTCTTTACAAGTTTTTGCAGCATTGATGAAACAGCATATTAAGTTATGCTATACATTTATGCATGTTCTTGACCTTATATTAAATACTTAAAATTGCTGCATGATACTTACAGCCTCTGTTTTACTTTAAAATAGCATATGATACTCAATACAGCTCGTGTGATTAACCAACAGGAGCTCTAGTTAAAAATGTCTAGTTATTTTATTTACATTACAAAGAGATATTAACAAGAAAGGTTGTATCTATTCTACATCTTGGCTCTTCTCTTTGCGCAAAACCTCTGCATGTTCCTTTGCCTCATTCTTTCTTTGCTTTTCCTCTTCCACAATATCTGGCAGCCATTCCATTAAGTCGCCTACTCTTTCGACCCCTTGGTCGTCTACAATAATTTTACGAATAGCTTCACCTTTCTCTTTAACCAAGTCTTCAACTGTTGTCTTTGAGTCTCTAAACCAGCCCAAGTTATCGGCAATCAAATGTCGATTTTTGCAGCCAGGACATTGGATTAACACAACACCTTTTGTGTACGCAATTTTTGACATAACATGGTGCGAACGTTCTGAACATACTTTACAAGTAAACCCAATAAGCATCTGGTGGTTCTTTTTCTCTTCTTCTTGTTGTGGTTCTTCCGCTTTGAAAAGACCGAATGACGAGTGGAATGAAAAGGATTGATTACAATTGAACGATTTAATGACTGATCGAGCTGGAAAACTAGCCAAAGGGCTAAGGCAGGAGCGTTGTACTAAAAAACGTTTGGTAATGGTGGTTTTTACCATTTGCTTAGACGTCATAGACAAGAGTTGAGGGTGGATACGTTGGAATGAGCGAAGCATTTTGGTCACTTGTGTAATGGAAACAAGAAAAAAAGCGTTGAACGACTACGAAAAAATTATTCACCAAAATTTCAAGACCTCCGTTTAGGCTTTCTAACCCCAGCCATCAAACATTAGAAATGGTCAGGACAAGTGTTTATTTTACAAATATATACCCCACACATAAATTTAAAGCTTTAATGTATATATTTTGAGGAGATAAAGAAAAAGAACAAAAAGAGTATAGAAATAAAAAAGTTTACAATTAGAAGTAAGAGATATCTCCAAACTTTTCCTTATAGCCAGGAACGGAGAATTGACCCTTCTTGACGCTTTCTTCAATGTTCTTGATGATTTCAGGCTTAGCAACGGCAATGTCGTCGACCTATAAAAATACAAAGTAAGATCAGCTGTAAACAAAACGTCAAATATGCTTTAACATTACAGTGAGTTGTTCGATAGGACGAGAGTTTTCAATGTTGGTGAGGGTGGCATGAAGATCCTTAAGTTCAGCATCAATTTGTTGAACAGTCTTTTCAGCCTTGGAAACCTATTTCATGACAACCATATCAGTACACTGCTCTTTCTATTATTTCTAAACAGTAATCATTATATGATGTCAATCGCTGTATTCCAACCAGCTTTTCCTTTGAGATACACAATGATTCTATTTGAAAAAAAAAAATAACGCTACTTACAGCCTTAGCTTCGAATTGGTTAATGGCGTTCAATTGAGCATCCAAGTTGTAAGCAACGGGCTTGAAACCGCTGACGGCCTTTTCGGCTTGGTTGACAATGTCTTGGTTCTTGAGGACCTTGCGGTAATGAGCAAAATCGACAGAGGTGCTTTGTTCCTTCAATTCGGCAAGAACACGCTTAACTTCGTCATTACGCTTACGGAAAGCTTGAAGAGAAGCAACGGTTTCTTGAGGAAGGTTGACGCTTAACTTGGACCAGTTGATAGCAGCAGCACGGAGAGCCATTTTGGGTTTATTATCGAAATAAAAAAAGAAATACTAGGAGCAGGGTGGAATTAAATCCTACACTTTAGCGCGGACCCCCCACCAAAAAACAAAAAACAGCATCCCCCCGCACACCATTTTTTCGGAGCTCATCAACCCTTCTACTACGTCAGCGGGCACGTGACAGATTGTGACGTCTAATATTTTTGCGAGTTTTTGGAAAAAATCTAACATAATAAAAAATAAAAGTTACATTTATTTTGTGAAAAAACTGCTAATAAAGTGAAAAAATCAATAAAGTATGACACAACCGACAGGTCAAGGAACAACGGATATGGACGATAACCTTGCTTCTATGCATGTAAGTCTCATATCTTTCAATCCTGCGCTTTTCGCTGAAGATGAAACATCTAATCAAGAGGCAGAAGACATCAAGCAAGATGAGGGAAATCAAGCAGAATATTCGGGATTGAGCAGCGAAGAAATACAAGACCGACTGCAATCTTTGGCGCCAACCGATCTCCAAAATGGGGAGCCAGAGTCAAGTGTTGCAAAGAAGGCAAAGCTTGAATACAAAAAATACAGCGATGAACAAATTATGGGGTTCATTAACTTAATTATTGAAGGAATGTCTGTGAAAGCTGCTGCCAATAAATCAGGTATTACGCCTAATTCCGCATACCGCTATAGAAAAATGTGGAATGAAGGTGGTGTCACGCCTGTAAGAAACAAACGAGGTCCAGCGGAGGGTACTATGTCTAAACTGAAGGACGAACACACCAAGTTTATCATCAAATTTGTTGACAACGAGCCAAATACCGTTGCGTTATCTCAAATCAAAGACGCCCTAACAAGAGAATTCCCGGATTTACAAGTTAGTACTTCTGCATTACACAGACACATGCGAGCAAAGTGCTGTTTAAGCTTAAAGCGTACTCAAAGGCCAGTGGAAACTCGTAATGAAGTCGAATACATTGCAGCGGCTATTGAATCTTGGATGACACAAAGCAAAGACATTGAGTTTGAGAAGAATTGTATTTTTATAGGCGAAGCAACATATTCCCAGCACTTTTCGCGTAATAGTGGATGGGCCTCGAAAGGAAAAGCTCCTGAAATCGCAGAAAAACCTAGAAGCTCACAAGGTGTGTCGGTTACAATGCTGGGAGCAATATCTACAAAAGGCGTTATTGACGTCTCTCTACGAAAGGCGACGTTATCTGGGAAAAAAAGAAGAGCTGATGGTACCGAAGTTGACGTTTCTGAAGATGATCACTTTTTGGGCTACTTGATGAACGTTATGAACGTTTTAGACAGCCACGGTTTAGCAGGATTTTATCTTATTATGGATGACACGATTCTTCATAATCCGTTATTTGTGAAGAAAGAAATTGAACAAAGGGGATTCAAGTGCGCGTATTCTAGAAACGTTTTTCCTTTCCCAAACCCTATCGAAAGGTTTTGGGCTAAAACACTAGAAGGAATTGATCGAAGACCTTTTGAACCAGAGGATCAATTGAGTACCAGGATCATGGAATCGTGCGCAAAAATAACTGAAGACGATTGTAAAGAATGGATTCGTCATGCTGCAACTTATTTACCGCAAAGATTGGCGCCCGCAAAAACTCTGTATGAATAAATCAAAATCACTACATGCGTCTCATTTTATACATGATGTTTATAATGTTTTTTTTTTTTTTGTTAAAAATGAAAGAAATAAAGATTATCACCAACAGCAGCTGTTAAATTATTAACTGTTTTAAAAACTCTGCTGCAGTGCATAATACATTCGCTGTTTGACTTCACTGCGCATAGAGTGCGTGTGTTGTGCATTAAGCTAAAGCCCACAATGTGTCACAAGTAAACGGATGATGCCTCTATACACCAGCTGTCTTGCTATTTCTTTTTATATTAAATTCTTGTTGGGTAAGTAGTATTAGACAGTGATACGCATTAAAAGAAGCGTGTTGTTTTTTAGGCTTGTCATAAAATATGCAGAAAAGTGCAGTATCAGTTCACCTATTACGACCTTTTTATGGTAAAACATCGACTTACAGCACGTTTTTATCCAAAACAATGATAGCTATAAAAAGGTTATATTTTCCTAGTACAGTAGGATCAGCTCATTTCAAAGGTTAGTAATGGTTGTAAAAAGGTCTCGTATAACATTATAACTTTAACCAAATTTTCATGCAGCTTGTCCACCAATTAAAGCACGCGTAGAATATTTAAGGTTCACCACAACACAAAAAAAAATTGAAAAATGAGAGAAATCCGTGATTCGAACACGGGACCTAGAGATTTGCAATCTCCCGCAACTACCACTGTGCTAATTCCTCTCTTATTGAGTTTTAAACTCCATTAAATATATATTTTTTATTTGCAAGTAAAATCACGTGATTGTTCGACTCGTACTTGCGCTGTTGTCCCACTCGGACCTGTCTGTATGGTGATGGTTCACGGCTACTTATTACACGGCCTTTGAGGATGGTCCAAGTGTTATCATCAAGTACCTTTTTTTTTTTAGATTAATGCACCTTGTTAAATTGCTTTTGAGTAAAAGATAAAATATTTTCTTTAAAGTGCATAATATTCGTCGCGTTTACAGGCAGAAGTCCCTCTATGGCAATTGCAATAATATAAAGGCACTACTTTACCAGTTTGATGTATGTTATGGCCTTTGTCTTTTTTCCAGTTTATTTAAATTGAAACATGGGGTTAAGTTCTCATTTTTGAATTGAAACCTGGTTCAAAATACTCGTCGAGCAAAATATCGAATGATCATAGACTGTGAAAAGAATGCGTGCAGCAGGGACTTGGCTATATTACAAATGAGACTACGTGCCAACTGTCAAACTAAAAGCATATACCTATTTTTTGTTCTTCCTAAATAATAAAGTATACCTTGTATCCAACTTAAATTTCGCGAGTAAAAGCTTAAAACTTGCACCGTAGGTTTATATGGTACTGTAATGATTGACAAGTCAGTTTGAGGGTTTATGATTTTTCTTTATTTATACATATTTACTCGTTTAAACACTATAAATTTGCATATATACTGTTATGCTACTGCTAGTGTACCTTTAATGTATATATAGTCTTTAGATATTTATTGGAGTGAATAAACCACATAAAAAGAAGAAGTAAATGGGATTATGCATCATTTTTGGCCTTATCATCAGCTTCTGGTGTGTTTTTGTCGACAGTATTTTCAAATGAGGAGGTTGTTTCGACATCGTTACCCAATGCATCTTTTTTAGGTGTAACGCGGTTTTTCATCCATTCATACCATTGTTCTTCAGATTTACCGTTCAAAATAGCGACAATCATAATGGACATATTGTCGCATCCAACGTTGCCAGCATCGCTATCAGGAGCTAGACAGTGATCCATTATTTGTTCGCAAATATCGTCTAATTTATTATCTTCCGCAAGGTGCTGACGGACAAAGGTTACCACTTGTTGGTTAGTCATACAATCCCAAATACCATCACAGGCCAACACGAAGAACTCATCCTCGTCTTTAATTTCATGTTCAATAACGTCAGGGTTACAAGTTACAGCTTGTTCTTCAGCAGACAACTTGTCGTTCTGTTTAAATTCAAAATCCCCAATGGCACGAGAAAGTGCAAGATTTCCGTTGACACGGCCAAATTCAACAAAACCACCTGCATTGACAATACGTTGGTTTTCTTTGTTATCAGTAGGCTTATGGTCATAGGATAAAGCCTCGCTCTTGCCCCCAACACTTATAATAGCTCTCGAATCACCAGCATTAGCCTAATCCCCCATAAAAAAAAAGCAAACCCATTTAGCCAAGATGATATACAATAGAAGAAATGACACTGTTGGACTTACGACAATAATCTTTTTTTGATCAGGAGTAACGAGTGCTGTAATGGCTGTACATCCAGAAGGATCGTACGAGAAGTTTTGATCTTTTTTTAAAAAAAAAAAAAAAAAAAGGAAAAACGTAAGATGAATCAAGAAATGATGGGTAAACATACTCTTTGAGTATACCTTCCATAAGCTCTTTGTCTAACTGTAAGAATGCTTGGGTCATGGCTTTGGCGTATTCTTTTTTTTCAAAAAAGGGTGATTTGATGACTACGTGATGCAAGGTTTGACCAGTGTGTTGCGCAATAGTGGATCCTATTTTATTATAACATTAGTCTTTATTTCTCTCCTCTTTTCATAACGCCTAAAATACCTCCATGGCCATCATAAACGCCAAAGAAACTGGCAGTTGTACCGTCCACATCTAATTCAGCACAGTGGGCATCTTCCATGGCTACGAATAAAAATCAAGCAAAATGTTTAGCGAAGTTATTGACTCGTGGAGCCCATCTGAAAATTACTTAGTCTCCAGCCTTGCATGCAGGATAGGCCAAACATAAAGTGCTTGTTTTTTCCACTGTGAGTGGTTTTATCGACAATTGGTTCAGAAAGTGTTTGTCCCATAATTAAGATGGTTTTTTTTATTATTTCAAAAAGAGAGAAAAAATAGAAAAATTTTCCAAGGCGAAATAATTATGTAATTTTTTTGTTGAGGGCAATGACTTCATTGGGGTATAATGTCAGTTTTAAGAACTCTATTAGTCTTTTTTCTAGGCACAGGAGCTGATAAAACAAAAAGAGAATGTAACTAAAAAAAAAAAAAAACTGATATGAAATCAAATCTAAACTTACCGTGTTTGTTTTCTCTAACATAGAACTTTCTTAGTAATAAAATCGCCTCTTCATAAAAGTAACCTCCCTGCGAAGGATACCCTTTCGATTGTGTTGTGTCTAATCTCGAGCTAAAAAAAAAAAACACAAATGAGTTATGAATTTTGTGAATTTTCAAGTTGATCATTACTCTTCATTTATATTAAAAACAGATCCATTTCCGCCAAACTTATCATTCCCACAGCCATAATATACTTGACGAATACCGACTTGTCGTAAGGCTGATGCGCACATAACGCAAGGCTCTACTGTGACATATAAATCAACTTTATCAAAAATAGATCTATGATGGTTTTTCAATATAACATCAATGGCTTCGAATTCAGCATGTCGAGTAGCCTAATAACATGAATATTAGTTTTATACCAAAGCTAAAAAAAAAAAAAAAAGAATCTCCTTACATTATAGCTCTCGTTAGGTTTATTACCACCTCTTGCAATAATAGTCTGATTATTTAAAACAAAAACACAGCCGACAGGTACCTCCGCGTTATCGTAGGCTTCTTGTGCCATGATTAGAGCTTCTTTCATGAATTGTGGATCATATTTTGACATTACGACAAACCCGTTTTTTGTAAAAAAAAAAAAAAAAAAAAAAAATTCAGAAGGTATAGTGAAGTGCTGTTAATTACAAACAAGTACAGTCACGAATACTCTTCTTGTATTCGAAAAGAATATTATAACATCTTACAAAAAAAACACATAGCGAAGGGCCACCTTGTCTAAATTTCTTAATTTGGTTTAGTATTCCATTTTTGTTTGTTGATGAGCGCGCAGACGAAACTTGATACATAAAGTGACCTGATCCATAGGTTTGGTGCGCTTATCGGACCCTTTAGCGACCTTTTATTTAAAGGAGCCCTTTCAAGATAAAAGAAATTGTTTTATCGTTATGCTAGTCCAATAGCTTTTATCTACAAGTATCCCTTCTTTGTATAAACTAACAAATTGTCTTTTGAGCTCTTCAATGCAGATAGTATTAAAATTTATCATAAGGTGCTTCTTCTTTTTCTCCATCACGCCACTTAAAGCAGATCATTACTGTAACTGAAATTTAAATCTTTTTTTACGTGTTTTTTTGTGTTGGCATTAGATGTTTTGTTTCATTTTTTTTAAAAAAAAAAGAAAAAAAGTCTACCTTCACCTTTTCTGTGGTAGATGATTATTATGTCAAATGGATACCAGTAGGGCAATTTTTCTTATCAGATGGTTTACTGTTGCACAACAATAACTAAATTTTTTTGACAGGTGCTTGAGAGTAGTCAAGACTTTTTTTTTTTTTTGCTGCAGTTTCGTAAACTTCCTAAAGGTCTAAATTTTTTCTTTTTCGTTCGTATGATTCAATAGGAGATATCTTTGTTGATGTTGTCATATAGTTTGAGGCACTCTCTTTTTTTTTTAACGCTTACGGCGAGTGTGAAATGGAGGCCAAGCATGAAATTACTTAAACGGATGTTTGTGCATTGTGTATAAATAGACCAATACTTTAAAAACAATGAGTACGCTTTGCTTTATAAGCAACAGCTGGCTTTCTTTCATACTCAAACGAGTCACTTTTTTTTTCTCAAAAAGAAAATAGAATAATCTTCATAACTCAAGAAGAAAGTGTAGGTGCCCTTAAAGCAGCGGTTACACTAATGAAAAAAAAATAAAAATGTAGTAATGCTTATTAATATGGAAGGCGGAAGAAGTGGGATATTAATAAGAAACAGGACGTGTAAAAATTAAAACGCGACTCATCGCGTCCAATATGCAACTCAGTTTTGTTTGCCAGATAGAATTAATTAACAAAATCGATCTCCCCTTCGTTTAAAAACACAAAACTTTAAAAATTAACGCGAGCAAACGCGATTTCTGCAAGTGCTATTGGTTGACAAAAAGTACTGTCTCTGTACGCGTTTTTTTTTTTTTTTTTTTTTTTTTTTAAATAAAAT
>JNEK01002338.1:0-12235 GCA_000697295.1 Mucor indicus B7402
ACTTTTTTACTCTCAAATTTTATTTTTACTTTAGGTTTGTAACTTTTAACAACGTGGTACTCACTACAAATACTGGGAATTACCTCTCTTATCTTTGGTCTATTTTCTGGTATCATTTCTCTAATAAACACTACTTCCAAACGACTACATCGTAACAATAACTTCTAAAAGCGGAACTGAAGCCAAGTATAATTTAAGACAAAAGTTGGGAAGAAGATGGTTTTTTCTTATTGTCAGTCTTTCGTTCCGGGACTGTCGGCTTGAATCTCCTTTTCTTATTTCTATTCCAATTCATAATTCTATCCTCAAGATCATATTCAGAGTTGGTACGATATTTGATACTTATATCTTTTTCATCTCTTCCTGTGCATAGTATCGTCTTCAAGCATCTTTTTTTTTATATATGCTTGTCTTTTATATTGATACTTCTTGTAGTTTGAGTGGGTTACGAGAGTTTTTTGCTTAAAAAATTAAGCGTTTGTTTGCAAACAGGTAATTGCTTCATCGCGCGACCAACATTTTTATTCGTTTCTATGCTTATCTTAGTAGAAATGGTACGCTATCTTTTACGAGCGAGAAATACAAATAAAGTTACGGCTGCCTCATATATATTATTACACCAGTAATTCGAGGGCAGAGAAGACAAAGCCAAAAAAGAAACTAAGAAACTTCAGCAACAAAACAAGCTCGAGATAGCCTGTGATTTGGAAGAAGGCTCTTTCTCCAAGCATGCTATTTTTATAGTTGATCCTCAATAAATACCAGGAATCATGGAAGAATACAAGTGTTATTTTTTTCAACTATTATCCAAGTAGTTATCCTGGGTCACTTCCTTTCAGAAAAACGAAGCTGATGTCTTACATTAATCGAAATCAGCCTGATTTCCGTCTGACAGAGAGATTGAAGCAAAACTTCGGTGAAGCCACCATTCTTATTCTTGGCAACTGGTCAGCACATTAATGGGATATACCACAAACCTGCCAGAGTAATTGCTTTGAGGAGGATATTGAAATATAAAAAGAAGGCTTACAAGTGTGCTTGTGAAATTAATATAAGGTATACCGGCACTGTTCTAAACACAAGGACAGGAATTTCAAGGATATTTCTTACGTAAAGAATCCTCGAGCGCACATTATACGAACAATTGCTCAGTAGTTGAATGTTTACGGCTCATTACCGTAAATATCAATTCAAATAAAGACAGCTTCCTAGATTTCCTTCTGCTAGATGTACAAACAAAAACGTTAAATGCCTTCTGCTAACGGTTATGCTGAAAACAAGAATACTGACAGAGTAAACGTCTTGATACAGGTAGATCTATATATACACTCTTGTGTACTAAGGAAATGCTTGTTTTTGCTTAATTTTATGTCCAGCAGTAGCGGTAATTTAGAAACTCCTTGAGGAACGGGAAACAAACTGAATTTGTTAAACTTTGTTTCTTTTTCGGTAACCATTTAGTCGCCATTTTCGATCAAGGCACATGTTTCATGCTGGTGTTGTTAATTTGGTAGGGGTATATAGTAAAAAGCGAGGTTTTTGAATCAAGAAACTGTTTGCTGGAAAACCTGATAAGTCGAAACAGCTTTTGGTAGAGGCAGTCGTTTCATCAAAGATGTTAAAGCGATTAATGGTAGGCTGAGCGACAAATGACGGTGTGCTTGGATACTATCGAGATTCAATAATAATAATATAGTTAATATGCAACGGTTGTTCTTACATTTCTTTATCATCAAGCTTGATAGTCCTGATAATAGTCCTAATGTTCTCTATGTTTACCTTGATTAGAGAGGTTCAAATTAAACACTTATATATATAGTTATTTGTTTGTAAAATAGAAGACTGTAGGAGACTATTTATAAATATATATAACGAACAAAAGGATTAATTAGGCACTAGTAAGCTTCAGTAGACAATGAAGTCAAGTATTTACCAAATAACTAAGAATAATAGGTGATATTCAGTAGTTGTTGAATTAATAATATATTTATTATTATTCTTAAAAGAAAAATTCGAGGAAGAACTCTGTTTTTGTCTTGTTACCTTTTTAAACTAAGGTCTCCAAAAATATTTTTATAACTTGACAGTTCTTGGCAACTGAACCAAATCAACCATTTTATCGAGTAGACCGTGACCTGGGTACATACACCATCGATATAATTAGCTTGTCAATATACTTGATGAATTTGAAATAATTTTAGTGCAAAAATTTGACAGCTATCAAAATTTCAGAACTAGTAACCTTGATTCCAATCGGCATTATTTTAGATGATGCGGGTAACCGGTTAGAATAGCCAAACAGTATCCAGACAAGAATAAAAAAACAATGAATAATAAAACAATGAATAATCAAATGATATAAAAAAAATAAAATAAGAAAATAAGGGGATACAAATTACCCGGAAGTAAAGTAAAATGTCAAAGGGTAAAAATAAATATAATACTAAAATAAAATGAATGAGAATACTATTAGAAACTTTACCATTAGGCTCGAGATCGATCAGTAAGTTTGAACACCAAATAACCTATGTATGTATCACCAAAAGCATATTCTAAAATACCAACAACATTTCTACCAAATTTACCAATTGGTAGTACAATACACCAAAACGATGGCAGTGCAGACACTTCAAATTGAGATTTTTCCATGAGAATACACGTTAGAGATTCCAGGAAAAGACCAAAATGTTACGTTTCTTTTTCTTCATTTTTCACCAAAATTACCGTTATACTTTATAACACCAATTTTTCACAATTACTTCTTTTAAAATTTTCAAGTTCAAGTGCGGCATAAAACCAAATAGTGCAGCTAACAGGATGTGATTTCTTGTATAAGTATGATTCAACTCTCAGTGGTTAATCAGTCTTCTTAGTCACAGTCTTTAAATTAAAATTACGTTTTAATTTAGAACCCAAGATATAATATCTTTATAAACAACTGATTGATTTTTATTCATAATAATTCAGTTGGCTATTTATACGTTTTGTAAAATATTCTTGGCTTATCTAATAATTCAAGTATAGTACTAGGAATGGTTATGTCTAATGATATTATACATGTAATCCATATTGTCAACATGTATTTTGAACATTGTATTTCATGTGTTGACATGATCATAAGAAGTACATATGGTATTTGTATGTTGCATGGTTATTTCCTAATTGTTTGCGTTCTTGCGTTTTTTTCTAGATTTGTTGATTTTGGGTACAAACTTCTTTGCTTTTTTGAAGTCTAATTTCCAAGTCAACAGGTATTTCTAGATTTTGCATTGAAAGGTTCGACTCGGACTTCACGTGATCGGGTTTATGACCTTTATCGTCTTGAACCAAATTTGAAGTGACAAGGAAGTGATAATAGTCCTTAAGTTCTGTTATGTTTACCTTGTTCTGGAGTAAGTAAAAATAAAAATGATACAAATATTTAAGAATAGAATACTTTAGCAGACTATTCAGTGATTATATCGAACTTAAGTAGGTAGATCTTTAGGATTGTAAGTTTTTAGTAGACAATAGAAAGAGTAGTGACCAGAAACAATATATAGCTAACAGTAACGAGAAATTAGTAATCAGAGACGATTATTTGTATTTCAAAAGTAAGATTTAAAACTTGGATATTTTATTTAAAGTTCTCCTTTCAATTCTAATTTATAGTTTTGACATCTTGACACCATTTCTAAAATTAACCGCTCTTTTCCAGAACACCAAATAATTTACCCCTCGACAACGCGCTAACAAGGACAGTGTTGTGCAAGTAAGAGATTAACAAATATAATAGACGAAAAGGAAATACTTGAGAATCTCTTATGGATTAAGTTTATTAGAAAAAAAAGTGTTGAATCAACCACACAGTTACTTAATTCTTAAAAATATAAAATATAAAACAAAAACAATAATCAAATGTTCAGACTGGCTGACTATTCAAAGTATGAGTTGACCTTTATAAACAGGGGAAAATACTAAGGGTTTATATACTATTTAATGATCTGGGTTTGTTGTATACTGACCTATGTGATGGTAGTTACAACTGTTATTTACTCACTAAAGATATCCTGATGTCTCAAGGGTGAGACATGTATGTCAGGAAACTTCTTGATGTTGATCGATTCATCATTATATATAGTGTGGTTATATAATCTTATTCGTTGGTTGATAAGACTGATGGTCTGTGCGGAATCACTGGTATTATTTATAGCATGCCCTGTTATATTTATAGAATGAAACACACTTGTAAAAAGTATATAAACGTCCTTATTTTTTATCCTGAATAAACGTTAGATCTAATTTGACTGTCAGCAAGTCTGATTACTTGTTTTTGTTTTTTTTATTATTTTTTTTTATTTTAAGTTATATCTGCTGCTACGCTGCGGATATCACAGGGTTACTGAGTTATAATACAAGTGGAGCATCTACCATTGGATATGGCGTGTACCCAATGAACATGAATATGAGGATATTCGATCTGTCATACTTCTTAATTAGGACCACTACTTACGTTATCATATATGTTAATTGGATAGGAACCAATATATGGATAAATTATGTGATGATGAATCTAAATATACATTGGACTCAGTTGGTTATAGATTAGCCATGACGGATGTATATCCGCGCCCTACTAATAATAACAAGGATCCATAATCTGACTATTATAGAGCCTGTATATGACATAAAGCTCCATTTACAAAAGAACAATTAACTAAGACTATTTATATTAAACGATGCGAAACTACAATCAGTTCATCAATCATACGACTAAAGGGTTATTGTATTATTTATCGTTCCATTTCTATGATCGTATCTTTCTTATTTACTGTCAGCGATGTCTTAGAGACTCTGACCTGATATTTGAAAAGTACGGTGAAACCTAAGTTTGATCTTGGTTTCATTTTAAATGGATTAGATTTGAAAATTATAATAACTGATATCTGATTTACTATTCAATATTATTATTATATTTAATATGACATTCCCTCTCATATTAATTAATAAGTAATTGACTCTAATTCAAATATATAAAGATTCTAGTAAGGCATCCGTTGCTATGCTATCCTTTAGATCACAATAATAACTAATTGAAGTTCCGAAGAGTATTTTTTTTCATAACTTGGTATACATCAATTGGATTACTTAATTTATTATTTATGTTGTAATTCAGGGTATATGTGTTTACAACAGCCAGGCACTCGATCATACAATGTATTTCCGCTGTAATCAGACTAAGAGGTACCCAGGTAGACTATTCAAACGGATAAATAGTTGACAGAATCAGAATAACACCAGTGTCAAAGACAGATGTGATGACTCAAAGTAAGTTTAAATAAAAAAGGTAGGTAAGATACTTTGAGACGGTTTTAAGATGTTTATTCATAATAAAAAGAAACTACTACTATTTATACTAAATTATAAAATGCTGTTATATGACTAATTGAAGTTATTCTGATTCCTTATAAAGATATTATTATTATTATTCTGCTTTAATAGTACTTTTGTGCCTGTACAACAATAACATGGCATAAATGCCTCTGCACACATTTTCACATATTACACGATGTTATTACTATTCTTTCCTTATAAGCATTCATAATAACAATAACATTGCTATACTTCTTAATAGAGTAATCTCTTGGTCTAACCAAGCCTTATTGAATCTAGTTTATATTTCGTATTAGCATGCTTATATAATTACTACTAGCATTCAATGTCCTTTGTTTATATATAGACTCTATCTTATATCTATGATGTATTAATCTCTTTAAGTCTCACTTATGTACAGTTGTTGTTCAATTGATCTTATATTTAAATATACAGTTTATTTACATTAATAATGGAGATCTCGGGCCCAGATCATCACAACAGAACAATAAGATGGAGACCGAAAACCAGATTCAGGGAACGTCAAAAAAAATGCCAAAAAAATAAAAGAACCGCAAACTACAAGTTTAACCGGCAGAAGAAAGAATAAGGTAAAGTAAAATAATACTGTAATATATCGTTGCCAATATACACAGAGAAGAAAAATAAAAATAAAATAAAATGTAATTTACACATCCCAAAATTGAAATGAGCAAAATAACAAAGTAAAATAAAATAATAAAACAAACACCGAAACCAATAACCAAAAGGAAATCATTGCTAAAATCACAAGAGACTTGAACCAGACTAGGTACTTGATGAGCTTCATAACCATTACTTGACAAATACATCCACTTGACCGTCATAACACGTGAGCAACGAACCTTCTTGAGCAATTTCTATTGGCCGGAATGATAACTCACATAACTTGCCCAAAATCCACGTTACAGAGCCAGAATAAAAATGAGAATGTACATCTTCTTTTACTTCAACCATCCATCTTGCATCTGACAACGACTTCAAATACCATTGTTTGCCAAAGAAGATTTTTGAAAAAAAAAAAATATTTAAAACTCAGTAAAAAAAGTTGGTTAAGTTTAATAATAGCACACAGCAGAACAGATCCCGGCCTTAGCTCAGTTGGTAGAGCGGAAGACTGTAGTGAACACTGTTATCTTTAGGTCACCTGTTCGAGTCAGGTAGGCCGGATTTCATTTTATGAAATGTGTGGTGCGTGTAGTAAATTGCCATTGTCACATTAAAAATTTTTTCCTTTTATATTTTTTCCTTAAATAGTAAATGTCATTTTGACGTATCAATAAACATCTTTCATCTTTCTTACTTACTTTTCTCAAAAACAATACTTTTGTTAGACTTTTGCTTAAAGACTTGATTGATCATTTATATTATAATTACATATAATATATCTTATACTTTCCCCTTTTTACTTAGTTATTTACATGGAAAATTCCCTTTATTTACTTAGATATTATCCCTTTTAAAACATCTCTTGTTTGATTTATATAATATTTTCGATATTATATAAATCCCTTTATTTTAATAGTTACTTTATTCACTGTTACTTCCAGGTTCGTTACCTTAACAACGTGGTGCTCACTTCAGAACAAATATATTGATTCATTTCTTTATATTTGGAACCTTTATTATTTCATTTATTGAAGTAATATAAAAGCATCGAAGCTTACTTTACAGTCATCAACCCGATTTCTAAAGTAACACCATTTTTGGGTTTTGATTTTGTCGCCCCGCATCCGAGACAAAGAACATTCAGAATGACGAATGACAACCCATCGGCCACTGATACTAGCTGGTCAACAATTGTTTCTAAAGGAAACAAAGCCAAAGTTCCCTCTCCTCTAAGTCGAGTAGATATTAAAGGTCACAGCGAAGCTTACACCGTTGACATTCTCTTTGAAGAAAAAGAGATTGCCGAATACTATCGCTATCAAAGAGCGCTCTCCATTGTTCAGACTGCTATTCAACCCGGGGCAGTTATTTTTTCGGTTCCTGGTAAGCTCTTTGGCCATCAATTGGATGCGTACAAACTTGTTCTGGATCAATTGGGCCCAGTAGTGGCTAACTATTTCAACCCACTTCCTTTAAGAGGATCCCGGTCCCGAGGTGACTTGGTATTTTTCACCAAATTTCGAGAGGAGACTGCCACTCAAAAGGCCCTCCAAAATGGCCATCTTATCGATGGAACTCAATATAAGGCAATTCCATACAAGAATAAAACCGTCATCAACAACTACTTGCGTGTTAATCTTACACTGAACGTCTGTGAAGAAGATGAGGACCTGGCAGAGAAGCTGAAAGCTTCCATGTCTAACTATGGCAAAGTTATGCAGATCAAGCGTCTTCTGAATAGAAGATTTTTTGAGGGTGAAATCTCGGTCCTTCTGGATCGAGAAAACGAGGAGAACCACTTGAAAGGCAACTATCAAGAATTGCAGCGTATGCTTCACTTGGATGCCTGGGATGTTTTTGCACCTGCTAGTTTTAAAGGGGCAAAACCCATCTGTTATTATTGTCGTGAAGCTGGACACGTCAAGAAAGAATGTCCTTCGTTGTTGGAAATTGTTTGTTACGAATGTGGTGATAAGGGCCATACTAGACACCGCTGTCCAAACCGATTTGACAAGGTCAGCCCAGTTGTCACAGGTGATGATTCGTTTACAGCCGATCTTGAGGCTTATGAAGCAGCTAGCCAGTCTGTCCGTGCAAGAGATGCTGCCAACAAAGGGAATGATGCTACTTCTGCTTTCACATCAAAATCCCTAGAGGTGGATATGGACGAATTTTTGGAGTTCTCTGACTCACAAGCAAATGATGTATTAAAATCAACTGATACGACAACAGACGAAGTTACCGAGAAGGATGTAGTGATGGAATACAGTGAGGATATAGCCAAGAAACCAGTTGTTCCTTCCGGTGCATACCACTCTAAATTTGCGCCCATATAAGACCGCCTCTCAATGGATACTGATCCCAAGGATTTCTCCCTGCCAAATGATACCGCTACTGGCTCTGATAGTTTGAAGCTTCCAAGAAGAGTGTCATCTCGACACAACCCTTCGGTAACTGCACTCGCCCGTAAGGGTCATGAGTAAAAAACCTGTCCGTATTGCATCCTTAAATGCTCGCAGCATTTTCAAGGGTGCTGGTAAAAACACTCAGAGATTGTTTTTATCATTTCTAAAATCATCATCTCTCACTATTGATATTTTATGTTTACAGGAAGTTTCAGCCTTTCATTCTCAAGATCATTTAACTGTGGATCAGTGCAACTACTTTCAGTCATACTTGTTTCCACAGTGTTCAGTTATATTTGCAAAATATTGTGCGATTATATGTTTAAACAAAAATTTTTCTCTTCAAGACGGTTTGGTTTCTCTTGATGAACGATGTATAACGGCTTCTGTATACAATCAAGTTCTGCGTAGAATGGAATGCTCCATACTTAATATTTATAGTCCAGCTCAATCACCACAAAGATTACCTTTTCTCGAGAACTTTATGTCCTCTCCGTTCTCCACTCCAATGGAAGAGGACATGCCACAATTTTTACTGGGTGATCTTAACTTATCTCTCCAAAAACTTGAGGATCATTGCGATGGTCCTAGGTTTGCGATACATGCCACGAGATGAACCTAAGGCAGCACCAAGCTGAAAGCATCTCTTTCCACAATATACTAATTTGCAACAATTGTGATATATTTTGGAATAGAGATGTCTTGGCGTCCAAAAACATGTCTTATATTTCGCAAAAGATTTGGTCAGGAAATAGACGACCGGTAATTTTTTCTCGTCTGAATGAACAACGCGCCACATAAAAAGTGGTTGTCTCTCATGTTTGTGTAAGACTTAAAGATTAATGCAGGTAAATTTAAACATATCGACTAACATGGTTATAGTAATTTTCAATTTTTTTTATCTAAAAAAGGTAAGCAAATAGTCTCTGATTTGTCTAAAATAATTTCTTTTTTTATCTGAAAATGATATTTATATTTTCCAAAATAAGAAAGCTAATTGCCTAGAAATCAATTTCAATTCGTCCAGTATAAAGTTTTAACATCGTCTGAATTTAAAGTAGGAGGAAAATTGTAAAAGATCCAGAAACACACCAGAAATTTTCCTTGCGGGGAAATTGGAATAATTTTATTTTACGTAAGAAAGATGCGGCATAATTATAAAGTTTAGCGTGTATAAAAATGACCTTTTTTTTTTCACAATTTTTTTTTTCTTTTTTTCTCTTATTGAATAAATAGATATAATAATATGGCTGTTACTAAATTGAATATTGCACCTGGTGTTGATCAATATACTTTGATTAATAAGAGTAAAACTTTAGCCGTGATGGTATTAACTCGCGGTGCTATTATTTCTCATATCTTGACTCCCGATAAAACCGGCACTGTTCGTGATGTTGCCCTTGGTTTTGATGATTACGAGAACTATAACAAGCCTAACCCATATTTTGGTGCTGTTGTTGGTAGATTCGCTAACCGGTAAGTAGTAAATTCTATTATTACACAAAACAGTCGTGGTTTATACAGCTTAATTAGTATTGGCGCGGGAAAATTTACTGTAGATGGTAAGGAATATCAACTCGCCATTAACAATGGCCCCAATTCTCTTCACGGTGGACTTGAAGGCTTCGACAAGAAAATCTGGGCTGCTACTGTCATTTCTGAAGAGCCTGCTTCCATTAGTCTTGAACTCGTCTCTCCTGATGGTGACCAAGGTTATCCTGGTACTTTAACCACTCAACTTACTTACACAGTCACCGACAGCGATGAGTTAATTCTTGAATATCATGCTACCACCGATAAAGAGACTATTGTCAACTTGACTAATCATTCCTACTTCAACTTGTCTGGCGTCTCTTTAAATCCAAATGTGTTAGATCATCGTGTCACAATGACTGATGATGTCAAGGCCGTATTGGAGTGTGACGAAAATTGTTTACCTACTGGTAAAGTTCTCAGCTGGTCTGATGCTCCATGGATGAATTTCTCTGTAAGTTAACCAAATATTTGTGGGAGTTTTTTTATTTTTATTCATTCGTTTGTTGTTATGAAGGGCGAAAATGCAGGTAAACCTATTGGCGAACGTTATGAGCATCTCGGGCTCACTCGCGGTTACGATCATCCCTATGTTATTCACTCTGATTACAAGACAGACACTGCTAGTCTCCCTCTTCGTAAAGCAGTTACTGTTTATTCACCAGATACTGGTATTGAATTAGACTTCTCTACTACTGAGCCTGCTTTCCAATTCTACACTGGTGGTTGGATTGCTAAAGACACAATGGAATCAAAAAAGAGCCAGGGTAATATCAAGCTAGGCCCTGCTTCCGGTTTCTGTCTTGAATCTTCTCGTAATCCTGATTCCCCCAATAAGCCTGACTGGCGTAGTGCTGTCTTACTTCAAAAAGATGGTGTTTATAGCGGTAAAACTGTTTACGCTTTCCATGCTCGTTTGGATTAATGATAATAACAATAAAAAAATATACGTGTATCATTTATTTTTTCAAGAAAAGAACCCATATCTGAGGAAAGGTCCAGTGAATAGTCTTCCAATAATAGATAGATATACAATGTTGACAATGATGCATATGACGCGAGTGATCCCTGTAGACTCTTGTTTATATATGCCCTGTCGTAAGTCCACCTCTAACATGACTAGTAGCCCTTCTATCAAAAAGAAGGCGGTATGCTCTAAGGTAATTTTTCGGCAGGTACTCATAATAATCAATTCATGGAAAAATCCGCTCACAAGAAAAGCAGCAAGCCCTCGACCGCGACGCGTTGACCAGAAAGATTTGGCAGTACTGAGACGTTCCAGTGTCATATCTTTTGCGTGTAAAGAAACTCTATTGTCCGTCGATTCTTCAGGGGAATTATTTGTCACTCTGGGTTCGATACCTTTCAAATTTTCAGCAGGTGATGACACGAGCAAATCAGCTACTTGCTTGTCTTCTTGGTTATCTGTGTTTTCTGCAGCGGAAGTAAACACCAGCTTATGCAGTGCTCTATGTATAATATTATTCCATCGTCGACTAGGGACAAAAATTGTAAATATAAAAGCATGACCTTAACGTTGTTCCCTAAATACCTCCAAAAATCTCTTCGAGAAGTGGACAGGAGAGGATAATTGTTGATTTCCACCATTTTCCACCCACATACCAATTGTTGCAAGCCTAAAAATATTTCGATCACCCCCAATAAACAATAAGCGTGTAAACCGAACAGAAATGTATAGAACCAGCTCATTGGGTTCAGCCAAGAATATTCAAGAGCATATTCAGCGTGATTGGGTAAGAGAGATTCAACACAAAGCTTGTCAAAAACGAGCTTGAAAATACCCAAGGCAATGACAGAAGCGCCTTTAAGTCTAATTTTTGTGAGGGTATATTGTCCGTCTGTGATTTCTTCTCTCGAAAGAGCCATCATCGCATCGGACCAGCTCTGCAAAGTAAGTTTATTCGATGGTATCTGAGCAGAATAAGCAGCTAGAAACCAAGGCGCACCGCAAAATACAATATTTAATGGCTGATTGTTAGAAATAAAGATTAAAGGAATCATAATATGGTAAATGGTTATGACAAGTCGAAGGTGTTTGCTTGACACGCCCAGAGATCGCTCATTGGAAAGCAAATAGTAATCTACAAATAGAACAGCACTATAGAGTACTGTAAGCTGATACGGTGACACTATAATAGCAGGTGGTAAAGTGATGTCAATAAATGGTGGTCGGCTGTGATCTATATACATTCTGAGGAAAAAAGGAGTTGAAAACTACAGAAATCAAAAAAAAAAAAAAAAAAAAAAAAAAAAAAATTTTTCCCCTTTTTTTTTTT
>JNEK01002345.1:0-12276 GCA_000697295.1 Mucor indicus B7402
AGCCACATTCCTTAAGCTGAATATAAATCCGAGGTGGCGATAATATCTGTTAGTTCTTTATCTTGAAGTTTAAAGATACTTACATATATTATTGGCACAGGTATTGCTTTATACATATATTATATTATTATGAAATAAAGATCTTGAAGTTTAAAGATACTTACATATATTATTGGCACAGCCAATTAGTCTTATAGTATTTCACTCCTGAAGCTCTACTTCTTACTATTAAACTATACTTAGCTTAATCGCTCGACATTGGTAGCAACAGCTCGTTTTAGTTTGCGTATCTGTATAGTTTATTATTATTGATTATTATTATTATTTGAAATACTACTCTTGGTGTTACTATTGTTTGAAGATCCTTTTTCTTTTGTTGTAACACTTCCCTTCAAGATCATCTTTTTCCTTTTTCGGTTAACCTAAATTTTTGGTCCGTTCTTAAATTTTCTCACCAAGTAAAGCTCTTATTGGTTCTGACTCAAGAAAAGAAAGACTTTTAGTGGTGAATCTATTATTCTCAAGTACTAATTGTGGTCAAGGATGTCTGATGCAAATTCTCAAGCCTCCCTTGAAACATGGAAAATGCTCACTGAGCATATTCGACAATTAACATTACTCATTCATCAACAGCAAAGTGGTGCTGGTGGTACAACGCCTGGTTCTCCCTCTGGCAGTGGCCCAAAGGAACAGCCTAAGTTACATTCCCCTTCGGTATACTCAGGTGAACGTGACGTTTTTGTTATTGACAGCTGGATCAATAGCATAGATAGACATATGACTTTTTATGATTGGTCGGAAGAACGAACTCTTTTGTTTGCTACTGGTTATTTGCGTGGTCGTGCTGACCATTGGTATCGCCATTTGGAAATCTCCTCACCGGATGAAGTACCTACTTCTTGGTCGGCTCTTAGAGAAGCTCTTATAACACAGTTCCGTCCAACCAAAACTATGGATAATGCACGTGATCAGTTAGATTTGTTGACTCAAACAAGTACGGTGCAAGCCTATGTAGATAAGTTTATGGATATTACTATGCTGATCCCCACATTATCCAGGGAAGAAACATGCCATCGTTTCCGCAAAGGCCTCAAGAATCCTGAACTCCAAGCCCAACTCCGTGATATACCTGAAGAACAACGGACAATCAAGCGTTATTTTGAGCATGCCTTAAACTTTGATGCAACTCGTTCTGGTGGCGGTATGACTGCTACTTCGTCTTCGTTCTCTTCGGCTGGTAGTTCGTCTTCGTCTTCGGCAAATATGGCAGTGGATGACCCAATGGACTTGTCCGTTATTCAAAACAATCATCAACGAAGAAATGACAATGGTGGTCGTAAAAACCAAAGCTCCTCCCCCTCTTCGTCAACAGCTGGAGGTGGTGGCAATAAGAGTTCCTCTGGTAAATCGGTCAAGTGTTGGTTCTGTGGTGCTAAAGGACATGTGCAAAGGAAATGTAGTCGTTATCTTGCTGCTCAGAATCTCGAGCGTGGTAGTAGTGAAACCTCAAATGATGCTCATCGTTCAAGTAATTACAGGAATCATCGTCATCAACATCATCGTGGTCAAGTACACTTAATGGAAGATCAGTCTTCTGAAAACGGTGCCGGCTGCTCGCCTTCTTGTGACTCTTCTTGTTCTCCTGCTACTAGTCATCATAACAATGCTGCTCATAATACTAATAAATGCTGTGACTTACACTGTTATTTGCTGTCTTCGTGTGTGCCTAATAGTGACTGTAAAAATGATTACCATACTACTACTATCTCGTGTAGTTGCTCTGATAATCAAAATGGGTATTATACACCTTGTTATGATGATGATAATAATAATAGCGAGAATAAACCAATGTGTGATTTGGTTTCTCTTTACGAACATGATGTTGCGCGTTTAATCCAACTGAACTCTACAACTACAACTGATTTGCCTATTCACGAAGCGGTTATTCAGTTGAAAACTACAGACGGTTCCGATGTGAAGAACTCGTATAAGGCCGTAAAAGTCTTATTCGATAGTGGTGCAAGCGAGTCTTACATCTCTCCGCGTATAAGTACCATTATTGACGGTTATAGCACATCAGTTCAGCGTGAAGTGGAAACAGCGGGTGGCGTTGTTGACAAGATTAAGGAGCAGGTGCATTTCAATCTTTGTCTTCAAGGTTATTCAAGTTCGGTTGCAGCATACGTCTACGATACCAAATTTGACATCATTCTGGGAAGATCGTGGATGAAGATCCATAAACCTTGCATTGACTGGGACACAGACTCTTGGTTGCTTAAGTCTCCGACTACAGGCAACACAATAAAGGTACGCCCTTTTCGTTCATGTGCTGGTAGCATTGGTAACAAGGATTTGGCTCGTAAAATGAAGGATGGGACACTAGACCAACTGAATTTTCTTATTACACCCATGCAAGCAAGCCGGATACTCAAAAAGAAGGAGACAGAATACGGTTTCTTATTTGTGGTGGAACACAAGGATGACTCCGTCTTAAGCAACAATACTGATGCCAAGAATGGTCCTCATTCGATTGACGCATGTTGGAAGACGACATTATCAAAGAAATACTCTATGGTATTTCGGGACAAACTTCCCGCATTTTCTGACAGTACTTCAGCCATTACTCAACACACAATTGACACCGGTGACGCCAAACCAGTCAACCGACCAGCATACAGGATGAGTCCAGCTGAATTGGATGAATTGCAACGCCAATTGAAGGAACTCTTAGCTTTGGGTCTTATTGAGCCGAGTACGTCTCCGTGGGGTGCTCCCGTGTTGTTTGTGAAGAAGAAAGACGGGACGATGCGTATGTGTATCGATTACCGAGGACTTAACAAAGTCACTATTAAAAACTCAAGCCCTCTTCCAAGAATCGATGAGTGCCTGGATCGTTTGAAAGGCACTTCGTACTTTACCACCTTGGATCTTAAGTCAGGATACCATCAGCTGCATATCCGTCGTGAAGACATTCCAAAGACAGCCTTCAACACTCGTTATGGCAAGTTTCATTGGAAAGCCCTACCAATGGGTCTGACGAATGCCCCTCCATGTTTTCAAGCCTGGATGAACGACATTTTGAAAGATTGCATTGACAAATACGTGTTGGTATACTTGGACGATGTATGTATTTATAGTAAGACTTTAGAAGATCATAAGCGTCATGTGAAGCAAGTATTAGACATCTTTGCGGCTAACAGCTTAGTCGTGAATCTGAAGAAGTGTTCGTTTGCACAAAATAGACTGACTTTTCTTGGTTTTGACGTTTCGGTGAAGGGTGTTTTCCCAACGGATTCAAAAGTAAAAGCAGTGGTGGACTGGCCGGTTCCTCAAAATGTACAGCAGGTTAGACAATTCTTAGGACTTAGCCAACACTACAGGAGATTCATCCCCGGTTACTCATCAATTGCGGCTCCTTTGACGGATTTGACCGCGGGTACTGGCAACAAGAAACGTGCCATACAGTGGACTTCAGAATGTGCAGCAAGTTTTGAGAAGATTAAGAAATTACTTACGAGTGCGCCGGTGTTACAGTTGCCTGATACCTCTTTGCCTTTTATTATTGAAACAGACTCAAGCGACTACGGTGTAGGTGCAGTCCTCCTCCAACCGGATAGCAGCAAGTATGGCTCTTCACAACATTCATCAGACGCTACGTTGCTGATACCAGATGAAAATGAATGGTTCAAGAAGTTTGGTCGGCTGTCAACTTGGCATCCTGTGGCATACGAGTCGAAGAAGCTCTCCGCAGCCGAGCAAAAGTTTCCGGCCCAAGAGCGTGAGCTACTTGGTATTGTTTACGCCTTACGACAGTGGCGTTGTTTCGTAGATGGGTGCACTGCTGGTTACATGGTGTTCAGTGACCATAATCCACTTACTTACTTCCGCACTCAGACGAAACCGACGGCACGTTTAGTGCGATGGATCTCTGACCTCGAGATGTTTGACCCCGTCATCAAGTACAAACCAGGTGCCAGCAATGTCACTGCAGATGCTCTTTCAAGGATTGGTGATAACACAACTCCAGCGAAAGAATCTATGACTCCGGAATACTTATACGTGTCTTGGACCAACTTGCCTCCGGAACTCCAATCGGATTGGCCGTTACTGTATCTCAATGGTGCCTACTCTAAAGTCAAAACGGATAATCTTCGTGAACTGTTGGAAAAAGAAAAGACATCATTCAAGATCACTAATGGTAAGGTTTGTCGAATCGTTTCGTTGGGCCCTCGCGACGCTCGGTACCAGAAAGAAGTACCTTTTGTGCCTTTTTCACGTCGTGCTGACTTGGTTTCAAAATTCCACACCAGTTTTGGACATCCCAGTGCTAAAAACATGATCAAGCTGATGACGCCTCGTTTTTGGTGGCCAGCAATGAGGACGGATATTGCCAACTGGATTGCGCCTTGCCCTTCGTGCCAGATAAACAGTACCAAACAGAAGGCATCGCAAGAAGAGATGCACCCCTTACCAGTACCACATGCCTTTGAACGTTGGCACCTTGACTTCGTCGGTGAATTGCCCACCACCATTTCAGGAAACCGCTGGTTGTTGACTGCTGTTGACTACGCCACCAACTGGCCAATTGCTCGTGCTGTGCCGGTGGCTTCTAAGGAATCTGTGGCACAGTTTATCTACGACGAAATAGTAACTCGTTTTGGGTGTCCTGTTGAAATCGTGACAGATCGTGGTGCGAATTTCACAAGTGGTTTGGTGGATGAATATGTGCGAAGAATGGGTATCAAACACAAACTGACATCGGCATTCCATCCAAGGTCAAACTCTAAAGCAGAAAGATTTAATGGTACAATCAAGCAGATGTTAAGAAAGTATGTAGCTGGATCCATTCACAGGTGGGACGACTTTGTAGATGTCGCTTTGTGGTCTGCTAGAATTTGGGTGAACTCAACTACCAAATACAGTCCTTTCTTCCTCGTTTATGGTAGAGAACCAAGGCTCCCCGGTGATTCAAATTTGATTCCTTTCATTACTCAAGAAGCTTGGAAAGATCCTCGAACTGTTGCGAACGTCACAGCCAATGAACTTCATGATCTTGGTCAACACCGTGCAGCGGCAGAAGCAAGACTTAAAGCTATGGGTGACAAAGACAAACAACGATGGGATCAACACGTTAAGCCAGTAACATACGAAGTTGGGGATCTAGTCTTGGTAACTCATGAAGGTCGAATGGGTTTGGAACCTAGGTTTAAAGGACCCTTTATCATCACAGCAGTCTACGAGGAGTTCGGTACTTGTCGTTTAGAAACGTTGACTGGTGAACCTTTGGAATCGTTGATACATAAAGACCGGTTGAAGAAGGCAAAAGGAGACAGACCAGAAGACGTTTGGTACGATCCAACGGTGACTCGAAGAGAGACTCGAGAAGAACAACGAGAAATCAGTGCAGCTGGTGGTGGTGTAACAGCTCCCCATCGGGTCGTTCGTGCAGCAACGGTTGGCGGGTGCATCTTGAATCCGGCGTTACCCAAGGTAGTTCCTAATCAGCCCACTACATCAGATAATACCACTGCTACTACTTCAAGAACACATCAAACAACAACAGAAAACATCACCAGAAATCGACTCTTCCAGCAAGCTCGAGAAGACGAAGCAGGAACACCATTAGTACCACCAGTCTCGGATGATCAAGAATATAGCAGCATGCAAGTTGTTTCATCAGCATCATCTCCAATTTTGGGCCCCTCAGACACTAGCATGCCAGATGCGACATTCTCATCTTCATCACATAGACAACCAAATGACACATCGATGATTACAGTTTCCTCAAGTCGTCAAAGCCGCCGTAGCTCAAGGACTTTTTCTTCTGCAAGTAGTGGTGGTGTAAGTGTTGCCGACGAGTTGTCCTCTTCGCTACGCCCAGCTAGCTCTTCAACAGATGACGGTGGTTCAGCGACGTTCAATGAAGAAGATTCGGGTACAGAAGACAGCAGCTCACAGGATAACGAATACAAGAAGGATTATGAAGAACAAAATAGTACCGGAAGAAGGAACAGTAGTGGCGAGGAAGATGACGATGACGACTTCCATTCGGTCTACAGTGATTTCGAGAATGATAATGGTGATGACTATCATGATGATGATGTTGGTGATTATGGTGGTAACGTGGGTGATCGTGGTGGTGATTTTGGAACAGAAAACAAGCATGATGTGGATGGGTATGGCGAAGTTTCTGATGTAGACGATGAAGCAGCAGAAGGGGTGTGCGAAAGGGATACGTCAAGGAAAGAAGAAGAAAGCGATGAAGAAGGTGCAGAGAATGAATGCGATTCTTTTTTGGATACGCTTTTACACGAGTACACACCAGCACAAGCACGTAGAGCAGCATCTACTACATCATCACCTGAAGATGAAGAAAAAGAAACACCAACGGCCAGAAGCAGAACTACTATTATCATGAATGATCTTCAGTTGATACGTTATCAGCAAGACCAGTATCGACGATATGACAGTTACTCAGTAAACGATGACGAGAGTACAAGCAATGACGTTCTGATGGATACCAGTGATAACTTATCCGTAGTAGCAGCGGAAGAGCAAGAATCAGAGGATGAAGCGCGAAGTATGGATGATGACGAAGTGATCTCGGATAGGTCAAGTAGTACTGGAAAAGAAGAAGTAGGTGACGAAATCGAAGAAGTCCAAATGGGTAGTAGTGGCGATGAAGTTTTGGACACAAAGAGCGAAGAAGAATCAGACGAAGAATCAGAAGAGGAATCAGAAGAAGATGAAGGCTCAAGTTATGGACACCGTCGTGGAGAAGAAGATGAAAATCCTTCAACAGTACCGAGAACGGTAAATTCAAGACATCTCATTTGTTATGAAGATCCACCAACATCGTCACCTATTGTTATTTTGGCATCATCTGATGAGGAAGAAGACGATATTTCACACCAAATTGCTTCTCAAGCTGAACCTGATATCGAAGTCACTGAAGTAGTTCCACCACCGACAGTAGAAATCATTAATGAAGAAGACGACACAACTGAAGAAGCAGTAGAAAGAGACACTGATCGTGGACAATCAGTACCATCAAGCCGAAGGGGGGATAATGTCACGCCTGTGGACTATAGGTTTTGGGATGATGTCCCTGACTATATCCGAAAATGGAATAGCAATAAACGAAGGGCATTTAAACCTACCATAAATGGTAGAGACAAAAGGCATAGACTATTCAACATAAATCGTAGCCACAATCCTTAAGCTGAATATAAATCCGAGGTGGCGATAATATCTGTTAGTTCTTTATCTTGAAGTTTAAAGATACTTACATATATTATTGGCACAGCCAATTAGTCTTATAGTATTTCACTCCTGAAGCTCTACTTCTTACTATTAAACTATACTTAGCTTAATCGCCAAATCTCACAACACAACACCATAGCTTAGCACTTCCCGTTTTCCAAACTTTTTGACACCCTCAGAATCAAAAAGTGCGTATCACGTGACATTTCTTGCAGTAAAAAAGATATATCCAGCTCCAAAACAACCAACAAACCATAAAGAAAGCAGTTCCTGGATCGTTTTCTTTAATAACACAAGCCATAAAAGTTTCAACTCACTTGGATACTTCCCTGTCAGTTCGAAATTCAACATTGCAATTTCAAGATCTCAACCTTTTTTGAAATTTGTCAGTAATTCAAGCAAAAATAAATACAATGACCCCACCTATTGGCTCTCAACAACTTTCGCAACTGGTTTTTCAACTCCAACACCAACTTTTTGCTCTTCAGGAACAGGTCCAGCAACATCACCACATTCTTGAGAAGATGGACAAGTTGGAAAAAGAAAATTCTGAACTCCGTGAAAAACTTTTGCAACTAAGCCACGAAAATGAAAATTTGCGTGACAGCCTTGCTACTTTTCCCAAACTTTCTGAAAATTCGCCTACTGCGGGTATCGAACCTGTAACCAACAACACTTCTGACTTTAAATGGGCCCGTATGGTGGCTCAACCTGCACCCAAAAGCTCCCCTGGTCGCTCTTTGAAAAAAAAGATTGCCGCTGCTCGTGCTTTCCAAACACCAGAAAATAGAGGTCCTCAAGGCTACCAATATGTGTATATTGGTCGTTCTCGCAAAATCGATCGTTCTGAAGTCCGTTCTCGTCTTCGTCATTCTGGCGTCGACACTGGTCGCATTATCGATGTTTGTTTCCCTGCTTCAAACGTAATTGGGCTTCTTCTTCATACACAGTATGTTGAAGAATTTAAAAAAATTATGAAATCTGTAGACTGCGAATATTTTACGGATTTTGACCCTATGAATCCTAAACACCTCGCTGATCCTGCCTACGCCTCTCTCAGCCCTCACGAACGTGCTGATAAAATTCACGAACTGGTCCGAAAACGTTGTTTAAGCACCTTGAAACACGTTCGTCCCTACTCTGTCGGTCCTATCGGCCGCTTCTTTATTGACGAAGGCTTTATGTCTGGAGAAGACTTATCCGAAGCACTCTCTGAAGCTCGTACACGTTTGGAACTTGCTGAACCTCGTAAGGCTGCTTTCTTGTTTCGCTCTTCCCAGGTAACTGGTGATGACGAAGACATCTGGATGCCATGACTGACAATGAAGACGGTTCTGTTTCACAACTCTAATGAGTTTTGAAACTACCTCTTCATTTATAACGCCTCCTACGGCCCCCTCACACTCCTTTTTCTCTCTCGGTCTCTGGAACGCTAACGGTCTAACCGATACAGTGGTTCATGATGCTCTATCACACTCATCCAACACGGATGTTTTATTCGTTACTGAAACTTGGCGCACAGCTGGTAACTTTCCTACTAACTGGTCCCAATTTCACCTCTATGGCAAATCGTTATCTTCTGCAAATAATCGAGGCTCTGGTGGTGTCACTGCTTTTATTAATCCTAACTGTAAACACCAGGTCTTTCAACTGCCGTCGTACAACGCATACACCTTGTCCCTTAAGATTGGTACCCTTAATGTACATTGTGTTTATCTTCCACCTCCATTGTCATCTTCGCAAGTCTTGCATATACTAAATACCATTCCTGTGGATCGTGATACGATCCTCTGTGGTGACTTTAATGCTCGTCTTGGTTCTTTAACAGGTGATCATGCAAAAACTACTCGAGGGGTAGCTTTTATTCCATGGCTTGAAGAAGCTGGATACTCTGTGCTTAACTCTTCCTTAGCTTATGGTATTCCCACTTACTACACCTTTTCCGGTGACAGGGTGAAGGCAAGTATTATAGATCTGTTTTTGACGAATATCTCTGATTCTGCGTTGGTCTCTCCTACAATAACGGTTGAATCTGATTTATCTCTCAGCTCGGATCACAGGTTGATGTCTTTGACGTTTGGTTATATTCATCCACCATCAGATGGCTCATCTCAAGCACAACCAGCAGCTATGGCACCTCGTCGACAGTGGAAACTATCGAAGCTGCAAAAACCTGCACCATACAAAAAATATGGATCTCAATTACAGCTGCTTACAAAACCTATTCTGGAAACTCTTACATCATTGGTTGACAATCCACCTATGGAACGTCCCAATATAGATGAATTAAATGAGTCTCTGAACACAGCCATTTATACAGCTCTGGAAAACTCTCTTGGTGTAAAAAAGGGTCGGCCTGGACACTGGAAAAAGTACTGGACACAAGAAATTGAAGATGCTGCTAAGGAACGTGATAAACTGTACAGTCGTTGGAGACACGCTTCTGCTAATTTTCAAAAAAACGAAAGATGGTCTGATTACATTGATGCTCAGCATAAGTTTCGGTTGTTTGTAAAAGCTGCTAAACGTCGTTCTTGGAATGCTTTTTGTGGTGCTTTAGAATCCAATTTCTCAAAAGCTACTGCTGCTATCAAACGTATCAAGCATCGTAGGGAGGCTACGTCTACGTATAACCATCCCGACGGACCTGTGGCTTCGGTCAATAATATGGCTACTCACTTGGAATCGGTGTACTCTGGTGGTCTCCTGGAATCGGCTTCTCGTCCTTTGGCTCCTCCTTCTTTTGATGACTCTGTTCCGTTTTCTCTCTCTGGTGTGGATCTCTTTGACGTTGAAACAATCTCTGATTGTATTAAACGTCTTCCTACTGGTAAGGCTCCTGGTGCGGACCATATCAAGGCTGAAATGTTGAAGGCGGCTAACTCTGTTTTGTCCCCTGTGGTATCTCTACTATTCAAGCTCTGCTATCAATGGTGTTATACTCCTGTTCTCTGGCGAAAGGCTCAGGTTTTTCCTATTTTTAAGAAAGGTGATCCGCGCGACCCTGGAAATTATAGACCTATATCTCTGACCTCGGTTATGCGTAAACTTTTTGAGTTTAGTCTGTTGCCCTCTTTGGACTGTTACTCTCCTACCTTAGATGTTGCTCAAGGTGGTTTTCGCCCTCAACGCAGTCCTCTGGACCAAGCCCTCTGCTTGCATGACTTGATTCATGATTATCGGCTCTCTCACGGTACTCACCCTGTGGTAGCTTTCTTAGACATAAAAGCCGCTTACGATACTGTTGACCGACGTGTTGTTTGGCAAGCTTTAAATGATTCTCTGATTCCTCGTGCTGTACTTGGTCTTTTAATTAATATGTTTGACGATGTGTTGGTTTCTGTGCTAATAGCAAATCATACCTCTGCGCCTTTCCATCCAGCAACTGGTGTTCTACAAGGTTCGGTGCTTAGCCCTCACCTTTATTCGCTGTACATAAACTCACTCCCATCTCTGTTACGTACCAGCCCATACTCCAGTAATGCTACTAAAGTTACCCCACCTGGTTATGCTGCTCCACTGGCAATTAACTGTCTCTTGTTTGCTGATGACGTTGCTATTCTTGGTTCTGCTAACGGCGTTCAACATATGCTTGATTTGGCCTCTCAACATTCAGTCACTTTGGGCTACCGTTGGAACCCTGCCAAATGTGCCATTTTAAATGCCCCTGACGATAAAACGTTTACGTTATACTCTGAATCTATTCCTCAAAAGGATGAGTTTGTCTATCTAGGCATGCCTTTCAAATTTAATGGATTATCTGGTGCTGGCATTCTCTCTTTGCGATCTGCTGGTGCGATTAAAACAATGGGTCTATTAAAATCTATTGGTGTACACCGTAATGGTTTTTCTTTATTACTTTGCTCTCGGCTATACACTGCTTTTATTCGTCCTAAAATTGAATATGGGCTTGCTATCTCCAAACTTTTAGCAACAGATTTCAATCAACTGGAACAGCTACAAAACCGTCTTGTCAGCATGTTTATTGGAAGTAACTGGACCACTGTTGCAAAACATATTACCTGCCTCCCCTCCATGCGCCACCGGTACAACACTTTAGCCACCAAATATGCTGTTAGGTCTGAAACTCTCCCTGATGACTGCCTTTTGGTCCTTCTCCGTGATTCATTAAGGTTCTCTCGTTTGGGTAATTTTCTTTATGAAAATAGCTTGTTTCAATCTCTGCCTGATAACTATGCTGAATTATTCTTCAAAAGATTTAAGTATTTTTTGTCGTAATGCTTGGCAAGACACTGTTGATACTCAATTCGAATCAGATAACAATAATGGCTCTCGTGTTCTTCTTCGTGCTTGCCGTCCATATACTCTATCTCCGGATCCTATCTTGTATCTACCGATAAGTCGCACAGCTCGTAGTCGTTTGGTCCGATGGCGCTTAGGCCGCTTTACAAACATGCGAGAAGAATGTCCATGCATGTCTCCTCCTGGTGTTTTTGTTTCTCGTGATCACTTTCTTGTCTGCCGCGCTTTAAATATCTCATCATATTTAAATGCGTTGCCTGATCCACCACCTGGTGTGCACCGTATTGACCATGCTCTGAATCAATTACCAACAACTGCTAAAAATGGTCCACCCTCTTATTGGTCTGCTCTACTTGAAATTCTGTATGCTATCGATTGTCTTGTACATCCTCTTGCTACCATTGCTCCTGATCCAAATCCTGGCTCGTCCTGGTGGTTACCTGCCACAAATTAAAAATTAATCTTCCCTAGCCTCTCTACAATGGTGACCAGATTGAATTCTTGTTTTCCAACTGCGTCCCCACGGTGGTACGTTTGATCGAAGTTCCCAGCCGATGGTGGTACCTTTGGATCAAGTAATTCTTTCACAGTAATCTCCTGCTCTCAACTACTATTTTTCTTGAACTTCATTTCCCCCTTTTATAGTTATATAGTGTTCTTAAGGGTTTTTTAGATATCTTTAATTATTATATGTTCTTAAAAATTTAGGCTATGCTCATATCGAGTGCCCATTAAATTTATTAAATAAAA
>JNEK01002367.1:0-28687 GCA_000697295.1 Mucor indicus B7402
TTCTTTTCCATCAAATAAAGTATCTTTCAAGAGTAATATATAAAAGATGAGAAAAGAGACAAAGAAAGAAAGAAATATCAATCAAGTTATCAGCCCATAATAACAATGAATATTTACCGTTCAAGCTCTCATTTTATGTTAGTTACAAATAAAGAACAAATAAGTTATAAATGCAAACTATCACGGTAAACAATCTTTATTAAAATATTGAACACTCAGATGTTTAGATCAACAACACAATGGTAATGCGTTTTAGCCAATCACTTTTAGTCATTATTTTCGATTTTAGCTATTTCGTTGGGACGCTACTAAATAGCAGGAGTTTTTGTTCCAGGAAAGCATCTCGCTGAAATAACTGCTTAGGCTGTATCGATATTTGCGTGAAAATCCAGAAACTATAACTTCTCGTGGCTTTCACTACAATTGGAGGTCATAATGTTCCACCCAGTTTCAAGATGCCTAAAAACTTCATCACTACAAATGATGACAAAAAGGACTCGAAAAACGTGGTATCGCTCCAAAAGCCACGTTTTATTTTTGTTAATAAAATACACTTTTTTTTCCTCTTTCAAGAGAAACATAAGACGGAAGCAATACTTTATTGCTAAGCCAATGAAAAAGGATCCACTGCTGCAGTCTTTAATATAATCAGCTTCCTGATGGTGACCAGGCCGAAAAAAAACCAGGTAGAGTCTTTTAAAGAAGAGTTCAAGTATATTAATTTTGGCGACTAGAAAGGCTACACAGCAATGGAAATTTCAGAGTGTTATAATAAAATCAAAAACTCATATATACCTTGCATAGTTTAGAGTGTATTCTACATCTGCTGGTGGTACTCATATTTACTCTATCCGTATCATGAATAACTCCTTATTAGGTATGATAACTTAGCATATGTAAACATAAAAAAGTGAAGATTCGATACTGAATGAGATTGATCGAATAATACGTACCACAAGAGCTTTATTTATGCGACAACCAGTCGATTGTGTCAAAACAAAATAAGATAGTTTTGTCAGCTGCAAAAAGAAATACACAAACTAGAGATAGCATTTCTGCTGTTGCCATCGCATTGTCTGGTCTTGCAACTGTATTATTTCAAGACACTTTTCCTCAATTCCGAAATAAAATCAGTCAGTCCAGCACTGAATTTAACAGAAAAACCATGGACTTCCTAAACCGAAGCATCCAGCGGGCAGGTCCTTCTAGGGACTAAAAGGCAAGCAACAGTATTGTATTCATATCTAAGAGTTCTCCAAGATTAACTGACTTTTAATATAATTACGTGAAAATTTAGAAAGAGCAATTTTTCTTTAGTGAACCTTGACGGTCTTCGGCCTTCTTCTCTCAAGTTACTCAATATCGAGGAAGTTAAGAACTGCTGCTGTGTCCCCGCTAAATAATCTTCTTCTATCATTGCCTAAACAGGCTTCATTCGTACATCTAGAAAAAAACAAACAGTCATATATGCTGTATATTGTATCTGATTTCATTATTACCTAAGTAGTCCATGGCATAATATACGCGGGTGTTTTTCTCTTTAAAATGGCCGCGGGTTAGGAGTTCCTTTAAACTTTTGCATTTCATTTGTAAGGCAGACGGGACAACAAGTTGAGGTTTTAAATTCATTAATTAGGTAAATAGAAAAACCGCTTTTCTTCAGGTGCCGTAACAGGTCTTTGTTTCTTGTTGGCTCCTGAAATATCACATTTGGTGCGGACCAGTCCCCAACGATGAGAACTGAATCTTTTCCGAACGATCCTCTTAAATATTTTACCAACTTCTCATCACACTTGTCGTAGTTTATTTTGGATATTAATTTCACCTGACGAAACGGTAACATAAGGAGACGTGATATGATGGAGTGCCTTTCCTGCTTGACTTGAGTTTGCTTGGTATATTAGTTTCTTCTTCTGGTCTTTGTTCTTTGCTCAACCAGTCGGTTGCATCGTTAATAATTTTGTTCAAGCGGCCAATATCTTGATCTCAAAATCTTGGGGCAACATGCTTGGTTGATACAAGGAGAGTGAGGTAGCGGATATAGTCAGCAAAATTAGCAATCCCAGAATGAGCATCAAAAATACGTACTATAAACAGTAGACACTTTCCATAGTGAGCATCGCTGGTTTCTCAACTATGAAATCCAAAGGATCGGGATAAAATCCAGGGTCTTCTTCCAGCGTTTCATTCGAATAATAACTTTTCATCTGTGTTTTCACATATCGCCTGACTTTAAGATACTCAATAAAGAGTTCAGAATTAAGTACTTTCGAAGTAGTTTTTGACAATTGACACTTTAGAAGCTTAATAGGTTCTGGCTTCAACTTGTTTCTTAAATACTTTAATAGTCGTAGAGATTTCTTATTTCTTTGGCTTTTGGTAAATCAAAATAACTGTCTTTTGGTTACAGTACTCTTTTTTTATATATACAATACAATATACCACGACGTCCTAGTTCCGCGAGTACACATTTGCCTTCTGTTTCCTTCAGTTGTTCTATTGTTATATCCTCAATGTATGTAAAACCGTCTTCCTCTTCACCGACTGCCTTCGATCCTCTTATTTTTTCACTTTTACGGCTACTGGATTCTTCAGACGTAACAGCAACATCCGTTTTTTGGCGACGTTCAGGTTCAATGTTCTGCTTTAATACAGTAACAGCAACACCTTCAGTTAGTATCGTTCCTTGAAAACATAAAGGTTTATCAACGCTCTGCTTTTTGAGTGTTCTGTAGCTCGTATTCAAAATGCTATCCCAAATAACTGACTTCTCTTTTTCAAATAACTTGAAACCAAGTATATAGTAGTTCGCTATCAAGGTGCCAATGGTAATGTGAGCTGGAATAAACGACGTACGCAAAGGAGAAACAATAAACGACTTAAAACTGTTCGTCTTTGCATTAAATGTCAATGTTTTCAGTAACTGTTCAAGCTTGTAAAATACCTTCATATGATTAAGATGATTTGCTTTTACATCGTAGTAGATAGAGCTCTTTAGAAACGTATAATTTTTAGGGTACATAGCAAAAATACTTGCTATTAAAGACCTTTGATTTTCATCTAAAAAAGTATCCTCTGGTAGTTGTTTTCTGGCTACCGATACTTTTATGTTAGCGCATGGAATAGTTACACTATTCCGTATCACTTCTTTTATGGCTTCTTTCATCTTTCGTTGGATGTCTTGTGCTTTCAGTTCCTTCTTGCAAATTAGATCGAGCACTTGAAGAAGTCGGTTACCAAAATGTGCTGCTATATTGTTAGTATAAGCCGTGTGTATCCTGGTACATTCGTAATCCGCTGTTTGCTGTGCATCTGTGGGCTTTGGCGGTGTATATCCTACATGTTGGCAAAAGGATTCTTTATGCTTTTGAATTAAAGCGCGATTTGAGCATGTTCTTTCCTTTAACTTGGATTTTCCGCTACCGCTTTTGATGCTACCCCATATCTTGGCGATTGACTAGAGATAAAAAGACTTTCATAAAGAATTGTTTGTTAATGAAATCGGATACAGTACTCCAAAGCTATTATTGACCACAATCTCCTTGAGGAATATGTTTTTTTATAAATAAATAGGTGTGCACAACAATTGCGTTTGTAATATCAACTAATTTAATTGTATCCTGTATGAGAGAGTTATATCATTAAACGAGCGCCGTATTTGATATTTGAATTCATTCTATCTAGAGCAAAGAAAAGTGTTTTGATCAATTCTTGTTGTCAAAACTAAACATCAGCCACGCCTGAAACAAATAACAGTCTCTAATTTATCATGATTACACGCGACTGAAATACTGTATTCTTTTTTGTTAGGAAATGATCCTATACTATGGTTACCTATGTCAGGGGCTGAACGCAGTCGATTGGTCTGCTGGCGTCTTGGTAGGCTACCAGGTGGTGTCCCCAAACCGTGCATTTATCGTCCCCATGAAATGCTTGCGCGTTCTCATGCCATATGGTATCTACATATGCATCGACGACTACAAATGCCTCAAACGGAACCCTGCTCGATGTCTTCTCTCTTGAACAAGCTTCCATCAAACCGCAAACAACCTATTTTTCGTGCTACTCAAATTTCTTCTACAACTTTTTCTGCCTGGAAAATAAAGTGGCCCGAAATTTGCATTATTTTATTTGAACTAGACTATCTTCATCATGGTAAACTCCCTCATCCGGAAGCTCCCACTCTTGGAACGAAGCAGGTAACTTGTTTATTTAACTCTCGAATCTAGTATTTGTGATATATCTCTCTTTTTTCTCTTCCCTTCTTCTTCGTTTTTACCCTTTTGACTATCAAAATATTTTTTAACACTCTTTACTCCCTTTTTAGAACTGGCCCGGGAAATGCAATACCTTGGTATTATTTGCTCACTTTGGATCATTATTAAAATAAAAAATTATCTTTTGTTTTTTTCTTTCTCCTCCACAAACAGTCACACACATATTTCCGTTTTTTATAAACTCATTGATTTTTCTTAAAACTTCCATTTCTTCTCTGTACTTCTAAAAGAAATGCTAAGAGTACGTCAACTAACTATACCTAGCCAAAGAATTTTTCCCGCTTTTGAGCGCCAACTGGTTTGCTCGGCGAAAATTTATCGAAGTATAAAACCTAATAGTGGCTTACTGACTACTTTGGTTATCAGAAACCATAAACACTCGGTCCCAGCCCTATATAATTGCTCTGTCAAACGATTTTACAGTAATGGTAAATCATTTGAATAGTTAAGCAGTATTTATGTATGACTTACATTTTCATAAAGGAGGACAAGGTTTCCGCTTAAATCCAAACCAAGAACAAGAACAAAAAAGCTCCCTTGAACAGTTTGTAAGTTCTGCATAACACGAGCAATGAAATGCCACTTTACCGAAAAAAAAAAAAATAGGGTATTGACCTTACAGCCATGGCGGAAAAAGGAAAATTAGGTAAAACTGCTCAAGCGGACTTTTGGTAATATTTATCATGCATTAATGAAAATCTTGTTAGACCCCGTCATTGGTCGTGATGAGGAAATTAGGCGCACTTTGGAAGTGTAAGTTAAGTCTACTGAGAAAGTCGTGGATCATCATATTTAACTTTTATATAGATTGGCTCGCCGTACTAAAAACAATCCAGTCTTAATCGGTGAAGCAGGGTAAAATAATATACTTTTTTTTTTTGACTGATTTTTTTTTAAGAAACTAACCCTTGCTTAAAAGTGTTGGTAAAACTGCGATTGCTGAGGCAAGTATGACATTGTTCTTTTCAGAAAAAAAAAAAAAAAAAAGACTGAAGCTTTGCTTCATAGGGCTTAGCCCAGCGAATTATTTCCAATGAAGTACCAGAGTCCATTCAAGGAAAGCGCGTTGTAGCCTTGGATTTGGGAGTAAGTTTTATTTATCCAATTTTTATTTTAATAAAACTAATCTTTGTGAAATTAGGCACTCGTCGCTGGGGCTAAATATCGGTAGGTCTAAGTTTTTCTCAAAAAGAGAAAAACTGCTGTATTCATTTCGTACATAATATAGTGGTGAATTTGAAGATCGTTTAAAGGGTGTACTAAAAGAAGTGTCGGAATCTGAGGGAAACATTATTTTATTTGTCGATGAAATCCACATGTTACTCGGTTTAGGTAAATCTGAAGGGGCAATGGATGCTGGTAACTTGTTGAAAGTAAGAACGATATAAAGCTATAGTATGTTGCGTTATCTTATCTACATATATATAGCCTGCTTTAGCTCGTGGTCAATTAAGATGTGTAGGTGCAACGACTATCGACGAATATCGAAAGTACATTATGCAAGATCCGGCTTTGGCACGACGTTTTCAGCAAGTCATGGTTGATGAACCTTCTGTTCAAGACACAATCTCCATTTTACGTGGCCTAAAAGAACGCTATGAAGTTCATCACGGCGTACGTATATCCGATGCTGCTATTGTAGCTGCCGCAATTCACTCACACAGATACATTACGGATCGTTTTCTGCCGGATAAAGCTATTGATTTAATTGATGAAGCATGCTCAAAGCTCCGCTTGCAACAAGAAAGTAAACCTGAAGCCTTGGAAACCTTGGATCGCCAAATCATGACAATTCAAATTGAGCTGGAGTCATTACGCAAAGAAACTGATGTAATGTCTGTTGAGCGTAGAGATAAATTGAAAAAGGAATTAGAAGATAAACAAAACGAAAGTCAAAAATTGACAGCAGTGTGGAATGAAGAAAGATCTAAATTAGACAACATCAAAAAGATAAAGGAAGACCTCGAAAAGGCTCGTGTTGATTTAGAAGCGGCTCAACGTGCTGGAAACTTCCAGCGCGCTTCTGAACTACGTTATGGTGTCATTCCAAACCTGGAGAAGAAACTGCCAACTGATACTGCGGCTGAAGAAGACACTTCAGAATCGTTGATTCATGAACGCGTTACTTCAAATGATATTGCTCGTGTGGTTTCGAACATGACAGGTATTCCTGTTCGTAATTTAATGAAAGGAGAACGAGAAAAGTTATTGCATATGGAAAGCGTTTTGTCTGAACGAGTAGTTGGTCAAGCTGAAGCCATCGAATCCGTGGCTGAAGCAGTTCGTCTTAGTCGTGCAGGATTACAAAACCCTTCTAAACCAATTGCTTCATTCATGTTCTTGGGTCCCACTGGTGTTGGTAAAACTGAATTGTGCAAGACTATTGCTAAATTCCTATTCGATACTGAGAATGCTATCGTTCGAATTGATATGTCGGAATACATGGAAAAATTTAGCATTAGTCGTCTAATTGGTTCACCTCCTGGTTATGTGGGTCATGAGGAAGGCGGAGAGTTGACCGAAGCCGTACGTCGTCGCCCTTATGCTGTTGTTTTGTTGGACGAAATGGAAAAAGCTCATCGCGATGTCTCAAATATCTTGCTTCAGGTATTGGACGATGGTATTTTAACCGACACAAAAGGAAGAAAGATTGATTTTCGGAATACAATAATTATCATGACCTCCAATTTGGGCGCCGAAGCTTTAGTTCATGACATTAATAATGAAGATGAAGTTAGTTACCGTGCAAAAGAAAGTGTCATGGAGGCCGTTCGTAGGACTTTTGCGCCTGAGTTTATAAACCGCATCGATGAAATGGTCATTTTCAACAGATTATCTAAACGTGCCTTAAGAGATATTGTGGACGTTCGTATAAAAGAAATTGAAGAGCGTACATCAGATCGTCGTATTAAGATAGATGTTGATGAAAAAGCTAGAGATTGGCTTGGAGAGCGAGGTTATGATCCAGTGTATGGTGCCAGACCATTGAATCGCTTAATTCAAAAGAAGTTGTTAAATCCATTGGCTCGTTTGTTAATCGATGGTGGTGTGCGTTCAGGAGAAACTGCCAAAGTTACTGTCATGGCCTTACCTAACGGCGAGACTGACTTGAGCATTCGTCGTAACCATGAACCTGGAACTGCTGAAACAGAAGAAAAAAATCTACTTGAGAAAAAAATGGCACCTGTTGGTGACGAAGAAATTGTTCTCGAAGATGAAACTTTAAAAAAGAAGAAAGACGAATAAAAATGAAATAAACATTTATATAGTTGAGCTGGGATGCTCACCTTCATGCATTAAAATAGACCTATACACTGATACTGACAGAAACTAACCAGCAGTATTTACACAGATAAAACTTGAAGTTCATAATAATGACATAAAAGGGTTATTATAATAGGGTATTTATATTCATACTGAACGATCAAAGTCAACAATAGGTACAATTTTCATGTTATTATTCTATTAGTCTTTTTTAATGTAAAGTTTCTAAATTGCCAAGTGATCTACTGCTTGCTCGATAAAAACGGCATCTTCCAAATCATTCAGTTCAAATATATCTTTCTGCTGATTGTCAAATTGCTTAAACAAAGAACATAGTATTCTATTGAAAGACTTTGCCTTGGGACTAGAGAGAATCGAATCCGATATGCTACAAATGTCAATATATATCTTTTTTTCTAGAGCTGAACTTGATGCCATGCCATGGGTCAGTCCATATTCAAGCTTATGGTAGTTCATAACAAACATTTGATGAGACTCATAGGACTTAGAAGACAGAAATTGAGTTTCAAAGCGAGCAACTTTGTCAGCGAGACTGGAAAATAATTTACTTGGTGCATCTACCCAGCAAGGAAGTTGGCGATTTTCATCGCGCCATCTTGTTACATGTGAAAGCCATGTTAATCCAGCCAAGATAGCCAGGCGTGGTAAAGCAATAAAGGCAGTTGGGTCCATCGATTGAATATCTTGAATATCAAGCAAGTGCTGGTGAAAAATGGCGCGATTTAGTGTGAGTGGCAATAAACGTGTTAAAGTATCACAGAACATCATGTCGTATGGCAATGTTGTAAGGATGTTGTGGATAGGTTTTGGTTCCAAAATTTTCAAATAATACTGATTCCCAAATACAGCTTGAATATAGCACTTGTACAATGCATTTTCAAAAATACACCACTCTTGTAAAAAGTCATCGAAGACAGGCTCAATAGATGAAACTAGCTCAAGATTATCTTTGCTTGCATAGAAATTTTGTGCTTGCTGAATATGATGAGGTGAGCCAAAAAGAAAAGAATGTAAAAAGGAGAAGTTCTGCTGTTTCTGTTGCTTTTTACTACAGTGGTAAATTTTCAATTGAGACTGTTTTTGGCAAGCTTGATATATACTTGTACGTAATTGCTGCATTGATCTGCACAGGTTAGTAGCTAAAGGCAACAAGTCATTTGTATAAGCTTCAAGATGCCTGATTTGAAATTGTCGATATAAAACTTGAGCTGCAAACCAAACAGGTTCATTAAACTGTTTCGTTTCTACATTTTTAATAGCCTTATGTAACAAATGAAGCGTATCCAAGTATATTCTTTGCTGAATATGTATGCGATCTAAATCAGCAGTCCCACCTCCATTCATTAATTGCCGTATGCTTGAGATCCACTGCTCGTCTAAGGTATAGAATAAATAAAAAAAAATACATTAAACATGAATTTAGCCTGGTTGTGACATTGTTGTTGTTTCTTACCTGCATGGTATAACAATGACAGTATATTTTCTCTCCTCAGAGCAGGCGCTTCATCATGTAACATATGTTTTGGTAGCGGTTCCTCCATTAGAAAAACGCGAGTTATGGTATGTAGAAATGAGTTTCGGTCCGCCTTTTGTTCACTTTCAGCATCATAGTTTTGGTTTCTGTTTGGTGAAGACTTCCTATGTTCATCGACTTTATGCTTCACCTCAAAGGATTTGAAGTCCATAACTGCTCTAACTGTATACATGATAAATGGGTCTAATTGATTCATTTTATGAAAAGCCTTAAAAAATGAAGCAAAGGACCAAAATCAGAAATACAAAATTTATGCTTTATATATAATGACTGACACCCGCGTGAAGAAAAAGACTTTTAAGTGATGCCTTATTAAGAATTAAGCCGGGAAATATTATTTGTTAATTAATCAATCAATAAGCGGCAGGGAGGTTTTTTTTGTTACTATTTACAAAAAAAAATGAAAAAGGTTAGTGAAAATACGCATTTAAGGGGGTGGTGAAAAGATAGTTTGCATTAAGAAGGCTAAATATCATTGGTACAATCTTTTGAGATGGCTAATTCCTTAAATTTATGGCCAAAAACTATAGTTGTTATTTTTAATGGGTAGCACCAGTATTAGTATTACACCACTCACCATAGTATAACGGAGCGAAAGCAATGGCCTTATATTCTCAGCAGCACATCAAAAATTCATATTTTAAATGTTCAACTTGAATTTAACAGCGTCATCTATGGATTCACGGCTCAATATTTATTGCTAAATTTATAAGGAGAAACGTTAAATCTTTGAGAAATAATGACAAAAGATATCAAAAAAAGTATATCTTGATAAACCCTATTATCCTTGCTTCCTTCATTAATGTATTTCTCTGTCGCACTATGTATTTTGTCATAGTCAGCCCAGCCTAATTTATCAATATTTTCTTTAGTAAGATAGCTATTGACCATTGAAACAAACAAGTCATTATGCCCTCGAGCCATGGGTGCAATAAATGGCTCTTTTGTACGTTTATACAGTTCTTCTGTGACATATGGCTTGACGGCTTCCTTTAAAACCCATTTTTCATTGAACTTATTTGTTTTAGGGTCACCTTTAATTTTAAGAGAAGGAGGAAGTCCCATGACGTATTCCGTAAGTGGGTGATCCAAGAAAGGTACACGAGATTCTACGGAAAATGCCATATCACAACGTTCACCTGGAGAAGCCGTGAGTACATTGACTAACAAAGTATTAATCTCGAGGTACATTGATGAGTGTAGAGGATGCCATTCGTTTCTGATTTTATAACGAGCCAAACCATCAATAGAGTTTTCAGCGAATGCCAAAGCAGCGTCGGGAGAGCCACACTGATCTATTGCTTCCGTTCTGTAGTACCCTTCTCCCATGCTAAGGCCAGTACCCAGTAAACCAGGAGCAGCTAGCCCCTTCGTCATTTTTCTTGCAAGAATACCTTTGGATTTTTCAAAAATTGTTGGAATATATCTGGCATGCTCACTGTTAATCTTAAGTTGTTGAAGCTTGGACAGGCGTTGTTCTTCAGTAAGAGCTTCAAAGTTCTCAGGCTTCGAATAATCGGGTTCAAGAATATAGTCGCCTTGAAAATAGATATAGCCACCAAAATTCTCATCTGAGCCTTCACCAGTTAAGACAACCTTATAACCCTCGGCTTGAGCGCGCTTAGCAAGAATGTATCTGCCAACACTACTGAGGTTAAAGAAAGGGTGTTCCAAATGCCAAATATGGTTCGTAAAATCAGATAATAGGGCATCTTCGGACATGGGGATCTTTTCAAAATCAGCGCCAAGGTATTTGGCCGTTCTTTCAGCTATATCACCTTCATCGAATATGCCGCCGTCAGTAAAAGAGATGGAAAAAGCCTTTATTTTTGCATTAGGATCGTTTTCTCGCAAAAGATGTGTAGCTATCCCGGCAATCGCAGAACTATCAATGCCGCCGCTCAAAAATACGGCTACTGGAACATCGGCTACCAATCTTTGTCTTACTGAATCTACTAATCGATCATGAACACCTTCAACCATTTCCTTAATACTTCTTGTTTCTTTTTTAAATTTATTGGGGTAGCTCATATCCCAATAACGGCGAGTATTTATACTACCAGACGAAGTTGCTGTAAGGTAATGTGCAGCAGGAACCTTGTAAACACCCTTGAATACAGTTCTGTTGTCAAAAAAGTAGCCTCCATGAACGACAGAATCTATGTCCCACTCAGGTTTCCACCCTAGGGGTATGAAAGCCTTTATTTCACTTGCAAAAAGCAGAGTATTATTGATTACTGTGTAATAGAAAGGTTTGATGCCATAGCGATCACGAACAAGCAGTAATCGACTTTTTTTGACGTCGTAAATACAAATAGCAAACTCGCCACGAAGATATTCGACAAAAGACAACCCATACTCTTTATATAAGTGAAGAGCAATTTCACTATCGGACTCTGTCTTGAATATATAACCTTTGGATTGGAGATCCTCTCGGATACGTTTGAAATCATAAAGTTCCCCATTAACGACAGCTTGGACATCACCAGATTCATCTGAGAAAGGTTGTTTTCCACCCTCTAAATCAATGATGGAAAGGCGTACATGGCCAAGGCCTTTAAATAGAATTATTGGTTAGTGAATAGGTTAATATACTATACAAAGGCAATGAAACTTACAACAGCGACCACAAGGAGAGATATATTTTCCAGTAGAATCAGGGCCACGATGTTTAATTATTTGCAGTGATGACTCAATATCCAGATAGTTATAGGGCTCCCCCTTTTGATCAAAATGAAAGTAGCCTGATATACCGCACATTTGAATAGCTATAAGTTCTCTTTCAGAAGAAAAAAAGAGAAGAAAAAAACTTCAAATACTTTTTATAGTTTTGTGTAATGCAGTGCTTCTAATAAGTTAAATGGCCAATTGAATAAACTCATTATTTGTACACCAAGAATAGACTTTAATGTGTACACGTTGAATTTGTTTTTTGGTTACATTTCATGACAAATGGTTTAGGCGTGTTTCTTCCTTGTGTGCGCAGGAAGCTGTTGTTTTCTCTCAAGATAGTTCCAGCGAGTAAAAACATTATATTCTCGCAATTACGAATCAAGCGTATGCATAATTGTAATCACAAGATATTATTAAATAGCTATTTTAACACGAAGCACTGCGCAAACATCTGTAAGCGCTTTTGTTCAAAAAGCATTAATAATTATATTATATTATTTCAAGAGAGAGGTTCCAATCACATAAGCAATAGCCCCAGTTGCCACTAAACCAATAAACAATTGTGTCCAATAATTTTTGAGTGATTGATCCACCAAAAACGAATGATGTAAATGATTCAATTCTGGTTCTTTTTTTGTCTCATTTTCGGTTGACGGTTGCACCAGGACATCATGAGTCTATAAATGTTCAGTGATCAATTCAGACCGCTAAAAAAACATATAATTACCGTATTTTCTAACTCTTCAATGAGAGGGTACCGAGTACGTGTTAACTCGACGTTTTGCACATTACCAAAAAAGTCTGTTACTTTCACTTGATCGAGTGGTCGATTGAATAAATCTGCCCTTATACCAGGATGTGAGGCAATTTTTACGGGATCATATGTATCAAACTAGATAAACGTCAACAGGCAAAAATAATGAAATGATATGTCACAATGTTTACCAAATCTTGAAGCGTTTTTTGACTCGCCATATCAATATTTTCAAGAAATTCCAAGTTGTAATAAGTAAAACTATCAATGACAGCAACACCAATTTCATAATCAGTATGGTGCTAAAAGTCTAGTTAGTTATGCTAACAAGTACCCAGCTCTTTCTACATACAGAATAGGAACTTTCATCCAATTCACTGCTTCCTGTGGCAAGAATATTGGTCGAGTTAATTTTACTATACATTGTGTTGGCTTGGCAAGTATCAATCATAAACAGAATTTCATTGTATCTCTTCTTTTCTTGCATTTGTTTGAAGGCATCTGCTAAATCGTAAGCACTGATCTCTTCTGCATCTTGAAATTTTAAAAACTCATCTCCACCATGACCGGTCATATAAACTAAAATATTGGATCTATCGTCCGATAGTAATCTTTTTGAGCGGGGTGTATCAGGAGATACTCTTCCTGATTTAAAGAGATTTAGTGAATTTTACTTGAGCCAACATTTGTTGTACCTGTTAGCATCCGAATAAAATTTTCCACTGTTACTTCGTAACCTCTATAATCTACTTCCACACTATCTCCATATAAGTCTAAAAGTCGGTTTGCGTTGTTGTACACAGTTGCAGGATACTTGTTACGAGGATTACAAGAAACATCGTCAGCCAACATAAGGATGATGTTTGAGTCTGGTATGCCCAATCTTTTTACTGTACGATACATTGAAAGAGTATTAGCAACGTGTCTATAATTAAACCAGAATCGAGAAGTGCAAACCTATTTGAGGAATTGTTAATGTATTACTGATTAAAGTATTCGTTAATTAAACTCATTACTAATACTGCCCAATTATTCGTATGACCGCTTTCACTAAAAAAGCCTTCTAATTGTTGGTTACAAACTATAGTTGTGATAAAAAGGAACAGTAGAGTTAAGCTCCAATTCCATTTTATCATGTTTTCAATGTTAGAGAATAATGATAAATAAAGCACACTTGCTGGACTTGGTCTTTTAATTTGACGAATCAAAATTAATTTCCAGGTAGATCAAAAATGCGATAATATAACCAATACACACATATCTAGCATTTTTTTTTTTTTTTGCTGTATTGCCCTGGCCATATAGCAGTGAGAAAAGAAAGAGAGCTCGTTTTAGGATATATGCAAAAATGTAGGTGAGGTAAGAAAAAGAATTATATTCAACTATCTGTAAGTATAACTGTTGAAAACGACGAAAGTGATTGGCAAAAAGTTCACCCGAAGCAGTTTAGGAGAGCCAGAAAAACTAGGTGAGTCAAGAAGCAGTTCATTTTCAAAAGTATAGCACAGATTGTGGGTCAGTGGATAAGCCAAGCAATGGCTGAGCTTCAAGCTTTCTTTGTAAGGAATGTCGGTGGTAAAAGTTCAGTAAATAAGAGAGTGAAGTTTCAATCAAGTAGGTCATTTGAAGCCATCGTTACTTACTTAGGTAAGAGCAACTATGTAGGCATGTAAAGACTGCTTTTGGGTGGAAGGAAGGAACGTGAGACTTATTGAGATGCAGCCAACCAAGTCATGGACGCACATACCGAGAACACTAACTTCTCGCCATGGTTATCCCAGTAATAGGATCGACAAACAAATGATCGAGGAATTGATAAAGAGCTTCATGGAATTTAAATTACTTACCTTCAAGCAGAAATTGTCTTCGTGGTTGATTGAACTAAGCCGTAGACATGTTTTCAAGGTTTTGTCGATGTATGGATTTCCATAGAGGTCACATACCAGATATACATGTGTCCATTTTGACGAATGTTTCAATTAAAAATGTAGCAATAGCTTCGTCAGCAAGACAGGAAGGAAGGTCGGATAAGCAATTGTGCTTAAGGTACAGATACACGTTCTTTCATATAGTCTAGTTGGTATATTTGTATAATAGATAGCATTACTTTGGTAGAAGTGAAAGGTCCGCCTTCAAACATTTGAGGAACACATTTTTTTTTGGCAGTTTTTTATAGAGCGAAACTCTCATAGATTAAAGGATGTAGTTACTAAGTCATAGCATTCTAATTGTGGTCGCAAGGTTTGGCGTAGAAAAATGTAATTAAATCTGCATTTGCTGGCTCCGAGAGTAGTAAGGTGTTTCATTGCTTCAAGTGTTTTGTTGTTATCTTTTTGTAAGAGTTTTTGTTTATTGATTTATCGCCGATTTTTATGGGAATATCTAGATATGAGAATCGATCTTCGCTGTGTAGCCTACTCGTGTAAAGATAGTACTAGTATTTTCTACCTGTACGGTTGTTTGGTGTCAACGACCATATATCTTTTTGGATTCTATTGATGTACTAAAAGACGACTGTATTCCTCGCATTTGAAAAGGAAGGATTGCATGGAGCCAGCATCAGCAATAAGAGCCTCATCCCCAGCAAACAACAGGCAATCTAATTTCGGAGTTAGTTGAAGAGGATCATCAAAGTTTGATTCAACCAGAGTGGATGGCCGCAAAAAATTGGGAGACTGTTTATATATACGCTAATTATAAGTAAGGCAACAGTACGGATCCTTGCAGGACGCCAGTTTTAGGATGAAAGCCAGAGAATTTGTTGTTATTAAAAACTACTTCGATAGAAATATCTTCGAATAGACTGTATAATAGATGGGACTGGGTCTTGAGATACTTTTAGAAAGACGGTTCCAAATCATATTACAAGCAACTGTTTCACACATAGGCTGATTTAACTGTATCAAAGAAAGGAAGCGCTTGGTTTTATACCAAGCGTTTGCGATAATATAACTAACATTGATTAGTAAATTTGTACGTATTGCCCGAGTATGTGCAAAACATATACTGTACTACGTATAGTAGATATTCATAGATAATAACTTAAAGAGGCATCTTCGCATCTTTTTATACGCATTTATGCCATATAGGAAAGAAATAGTTCACGTTCAATCGTTAGTCCAACAAACAACAGGGAGGTGTGATGAGAAATAATGCTGCGAGCGCAGAATTTAATTTTTTCCAAAAGAACTGATTTCACTTCTGCTGAGTATCTCTATCCGGCCGAAGCTGTTTATTGTTCGTTTACGCCTAATATTATTATTCACTTGTAAAAGACGAAACAATACGATCACCTCGCTCTTTCCCGCATAGCGTAGATCAAGCATATCAGTACTTCGTCTCCGTTAATTGCTTAGAAGTTTGCGTTAATAAGAGCATGCTAACAATTTCAAATTAACATGTGTATCAAGAATTGTCCCTTTCATCTAACTTAGTTAAAGTCTATTTGTAAATCAGATGGGGCGGTATTTTTATTTTTTAAAATTTCTTTAATAAGCCGCCTGTAATTTTTACTTTGAGCACAACAAGAATAATGCCACCTACAAGGTAAGTAACACCAGTAAACATCTTGTAAGAAAAGTAAGGCTCTGCGTTAACAGTGGATTCAATAGCACTTGCAATACTAATCCCAAAATTAGAAATGATGTTGAATAACATAATGGTAGATACACCTGTCAGGTATTGTTCTGGCGTTAAAATGGCCGCCGTGATAGGCGTCACTATATGACAAATGTTAGTTTCTATGGTTACACCTGCCAATGCTAGTAATTATGATTTTACTCATAGCAAAATAAGAGCCGCAAAATAGACCAAACAAAGCTGAGAAAGCTATTAATACACCATAGCTGTTTGCAAATGTCCAAATGAGCAGCGAACTCAATGAACAACAGAATGTCCAAATAATATCTGCATTTAAGCGGCCAATTCGGTCACCAATATAGCTATGTAAAATCAAATAAGTAACTTGACAGGAGTACTATATAATTATTGTGTACTCCTACCCCACTAGAACACGGCCTACAAAATTACAGGCAGACATAATGGCAATTAATGCCGACCCTTGTGAAGCAGACAAACCCAAATAAGTTGCATGACTAGGTATGAAAAAATAAGGAATGAAATATCCCATCAACGAAATGACAGATCCACACATCCAAAGAATAAAGTTCATATCCTTAAAGACACTCAAATCAAATATATCCTTCAGCGATTTTGTCGTGGGCCTCTTCTTTCTCTCTTTGATAAGGAGGCATGCTAGGGCATCACAAATTAAGCAAATGAAGCCCAAGATTCGGAAGGACCACTGGACGCCCAAACTAGCATTAATCGCATTGATGACAAAAGGAAGCGCAAGACCACCAATACCAGATCCACTGGAGCCTAAACCGAGGGCTAAGCCCCTTTTCTTGTTAAACCACAAAGGTGTTATTCCCATAGCAGTCTATCATCCATATAAAATGTCAAGGTGTAAACTAAAAATCACAAAGCAAGATAAAATAAAATGCGTAACTTACAACATAAAGCAAGGAAGCCCCAGAGCCAAATAAAACACCCACTGTCAAATATAAATGCCATACCTATTATCAGTGTCAACTCTATATACTTTGATTGATGTCACTTCAATTTTTGTTATGTATACCTCTTTACTTAAACTTGCCAATTCCAAACCTAAAGTAGCCAAAATCGTACCAATAACCAAGACAGCTTTGGGACCAAATCGAGAAGCAATAATTTGAGAAATAGGACCCATCAGATTAACGAATACTTCCATCAAGGTGCCTGCAAAACTCAATTGAAATTGAGAGTTTGGAATTCCTTTGAATATGTGAATTTCTAAATAATCCTGAAACACACCTATGAATTTAAACAGCATGCAATGCATGTATTAGACTATCAATCAAAATATGTCAAAACTCGTCTTCTTACCCCTTTTTCCGTCAAAAAAAAAAAAAAAAAAAGGAAAAAAATATATATAATATGGGAAAAGGAAGTATGGAAAAGGAAGAAAAAGTTAACAAAGTTAGCTTCAATAAACTCACTCAATATAAAAATAGAATAGTCATCGTATATATAGATTGTATATGAAATGTTTACCAAGATGAAGCAGTACCAAAACTAGTGACTTGGACCAAGAATGTCCCAAAAACTACGAACCAAGCATATCCACCATCTAAGGGTGTCTCTTCTGAAACTTGCTGTTCGAGTTCGGGAAGATTATCTTCTGTTATATCATAATATAATTTTAAATAAGGGATGCAAGGTCAGACATAATTTCTTTTCAACATGAAATTAAAAAAACTCCCTTTGGAGAAAATACTTACGGTATTCAGTCACTTCTTTGGCTGCTTCATCTTGAATTTCAACTCTTTCTGTAATAGCAGAAGACAAACTTGAATTAGTCATTGTTTTCCTTTGGAAAGAAAGAAGAATTGAAATTATATTTTCAAGAAAAGAATTTTATTTTATGATTCATCACTAATTTTTGATTTGTTGCTCCTTTTTAAGCTCCGTGATTTTCGTTATGGAGGATACAGTTTTTTTCGCTCTTTTGTCATGAGTTGAATGTTTTCAGTTTTATGTTGTCATAGCTACACAAACTACTATAAATGTCTATAAACAGAACTATTATTGTAACCCCAATTTCACTGCTGATGAATACTCTCTAAGCAAACAGCATTCAGTAGTATTTGTGACACTGAAAGAACTCCGAGATGCTACACAAGTGACAGATTCCCGTACTTTATCGGATAAACCAAGCCGCCAATGTTATATATAACGTTAACATTATTATTCAAAAAGGGCTTGTTCCCCTTCAATAGCATAAATTATTCTGATTTAAGATAATTGTATAGTGAATAATATAGATATGAAACATGGTCATTATTAACTTTTGATAGATGGTATATGCGACAAGACGACAAAGAAATTACTATACTGTTGCCAAAGCTTACAAATTATATTTCGGAATTTTCATTGGCTTCGTATGACACTTCAATCGAAATCCAGGTAATCAACTGTGCGGGAGAAACACATAAAATTTATTCAGAGAAATAAAAATTTTCAAAAAAAAATTCTATTCATTTCTGTCCTTTTTCTGTTAGAGAATATGAAAGCGATAAAAGGAAATGAGGGGTTATCACCACAGCAAGAGAGGCCTACACTATCCATTAATACAAATGTACATAGAAAAAGCTGGAAATCCTTCTTTCATTCCCCTACTGTTTTAAGAAATAATAGCAGTAGCTCTTCATTGCCTATTCTTAATACGGTTACCACAGATTCTTCGTCAAATAATTCGTCGCAGGCAACTTTAAAAAACTCACTTAATCCTTCAACAACTAATCCGAACGAAGGTTTGGATAGCTTTTCAAAAGAATTACCTAACACCCATTCACAGCATCATAGAGCTCACTCTCTAGACACCTCCAACAACAGCAATATGTCGAAAAAAGCTGTTTTAAAAAAACTACATTTACCCACTCTCCTCACATCACCCTCTATATATAATACTAAAACCCAGTGTTTTGAACCTGTAGCGCCTGAACCCATTATGCCGTCTATTGTAGACTGGTCTCCAGAGATGCCTATTTCGCCACCTCCTTGGGAATCTGATGATGACGAGTATGACACTAACTCCTCTGCTTCCTCTTCCTTGTTGCGCAACAATAGTAATGGAAGTAGTAAAAGCGGTACAAGTACTCAAAGCAATCATAGTAATACACCCATTTCTTCCGTTACAACTACCAACAGTATGACTACTCTTGTGGAACCTTCTACCACGTTTAATCATATTCGCCGCCGATCAAGTTGTCCAAACATCAATCCTACCGCCTCTATGACCCGATCTTCTAGCTCTGCCTCAACATCCTCCTCCTCTTCCATTACCACCACACTTGTAGAAGAAGAAAATGACATTATTTCCATTACACAAGCACATACTCGCAACGTCTCGTTACTAAAGCGCAACCCAATTGTTGTAAAGAATCCTACGTTTAAAAAATGCCAAAAAGTGAAAGCAAAAGCAGCTGAAGCAGCTGCACAAGGTGAAGTGTTTCAACACAATTCTATCTTCTCTACATTTTGCGATGAGCATTTGAAATATTTATATATACCAAATGTCTTTGATCCCGTCACACGTGAATCTGTTTTGAAGTTTGCCTCAATTAAGCCTAGAAAATATCAATTGCATCGTAAAACAAGCTGGAAGAGAGAGGCCAAGTCACTATTGAAATGGCACCACATATTGGAAAGTAAATTACATCAACCTTTTCCAATTCCTTGCTTACCGGATAACTTGGTAAGGATGTTTATTATTTGTACATATTGTATTAAGCTTGACTTATTGTAATAGCCACCGGAAAAAGCTGATAAAAGCTGGCTTACGCGTAGATTCATCTTGCGAGAATTCTTCACGACAGAAGTCAATTTTTGGAATCAACTTTTCTACACGAAAATGGTATGAGAATTGTTGATAATAGCAACAGACATCTTCTTGCTTACTTTTGTGCATGGTAATAGGTTTTTTATGATGCTTTAGAACATACATTGATGAATCAAACTGGTTTTGCTAAACCTGAAGACGCCGATATTTTTGCTAATTTATTTGACCTCATGCAATTCTCTGCTAAACTCATCAATCTCTTACGGCGGTTTCAAATTCATTATATTGACAATGTTTCTCCTTCTTTAAGCAATGATGAGGAAGCATGTGCTCATATTGAATGCAACAATCTATATATAGGGCAAAAGCTTGTTGATATGTCTGAGGATCTTGTTGTGTTTCTAAGGTGTGCTATTGACTACAGAGGGAATCGTAAACAGTTGGACGCTACTGAACAACGTGCAGGTTTCACAAGATATAGAGAGTTGCTCTTTTCAAAGAAAGAAACGAGTCAGTTTACAATGAACGATTATTTAATTATTCCAATTCAAAGAGTAGCTAGATATGTGTTGTTGATTACAGGTAATACATACATAGACTGACCATCTCTACTGTACTAAAACATATGTAAAATATAGATTTAATTAAGCATACTCCAGCTACTCATCCAGATTATCCAAACTTGGTGAAATCATACCAGATTATTACTAGTCTCGGTACCACTATGGATCTTGTACAGAAGAAACCGAAAAAGAAATGATAGCATATACTTACTACACAACAACATTTGTACATATTATTATACATAGATATATTATAGAACTAATAACTAATAAAATCCCAATTTACTTTATTACAATCCTTCTGTCATGAATCTTAGCTTTGTTTTTTTTATGGCCCTCTTCCAGCAACATTCGTATAGTTACCCAATAGCAGATCTGTATCTCTCACTTAAAGTACTATATTTGCTATACAGTTACCTATTGAAATTAACGATGATATTACATGGATATGAAAGCAAAAAGAAATCATTTGCTGCAGTCTGATGCAACAGGATACTGTGAAAACGTAAAAGTACTCTTCTCAATAGTATTATTGGTCTACGCAATTTCTAAAGTCTCCTCTACGTAAATTTCAAGAAATTTATTCTTCTAACTATAAGTTGTATGGACATGTGCTATCGTGCTCCTAATTCCACCGTCTTGATTTGACGTATAGATCTGTCTCTCCACTGCCTAAAGCTATGTGCACTTTCTTGCCCTGCTCTGAATACTAATTATGCACATTAATATATTAGAAATTGACTTTTCATGCGTATATTTACATTCTTTTTCTGTTTCATCTAACTTCTGTAGAAAGTCCTGCCCTACAGACGAAACTACAGCTTGTGAATAATCCATAATATCTCGAAGCCTAGCTTTAAAAGCCTAATAATAGTTTTCCCTCACAAATTTAATTCTATGTTTAAGGAGTTGTTTGTGTTTATTACCTTTTCTAACACGCCTGATAAAGTGTCATCAATCACTAAATCTAATAACTTGACACCAAATAAATAAAAATAAGGGCACAGAATTTTAAAATCCACTATTGTTGGGCTAGCGTCTAATGTATTTCTAACTTTGACACCGTAAGTTCTTGGTAATTCAACAGTGATAAGGGGTCTTTTACAAGTTGCAAATTAGCATTTTATTTCTCTCTTTCAGTATGTACTTACTCGCCGCTCGGTAAACTGTTTAAAGAAAAGTAAGGTTAATTTAGAAAATACTTTATGAATCACACTCTTACGTATATTGAGCAAAGGGTTTAACGACCCAATACGGTAACTCAATGCGGGAATTACGTTTAACCTACATGCATCAAATTTTCAGTCATGAATACGAATGGGTATTTTGAAATATGTACTTCGGTATGATCGCCAGTCAAATTCAAGTCTTTTCGAAAGTCATGAAGAGCTAAACACGGTATTTTCTAATAATATTTCATTTTAAGTACTATTCAATAAATAGAAATCTTGTCGTTTTACTGTTTGTTCTGCTAAAATATTGTCAATGTTATAGTAATCATCAAGCTCCATATCTCACTGTAGTTTTTTTAAAAAATAAAAATAAAAATGCTGTACAGTATGGCGACACGAAATTTTATTTCACGTAAAAAGAAAAAAAAAAAAAAGAAAAAAAAAAAAAAGTCGCGTTAGATTCATTAATTTCCAGCACTTGAAAAATACAGTTTAATATAATATTTATTTATGCTTGGGGTTGAGATTTGTCAAACCAGAGTTTGACAGATTTATCTTGGTCAATAGATCCTGAAGCTATAATGTTCATTGTGGGGTGACAAGCGATACAAAGAACAACATCTGAATGACCTTCCAACTTTTGTACAATTTCCTTTGTTTGCAAATTCCAAATATAAATGTTATGATCTTCACTACCACTCACGATCCATTTACCACCTGTCACACTAAAACTAGCAAAGATACAATATTTACTATTTTCATGCCCACGATAAGTCTTTAGACATTTGCCAGTGTGATAGTTCCAAAGTCTTAAAGTGTTATCTAGTGTTGATGCGAGGATATATTTACCATTAGGTGAAAATTTAACAAATGATCTACAAAAATATATCAATATGCTTTTTTTTTTTGTGAAGACGAAATAGACTGGTAATTACACTGGTGGATTGTCATCGTCTACTAAAGTTTTTAGGCATTGCCCACTTGCTGTATCCCAAATACGACTAATATATAAATATATTTAGCTCTCATAAAAATTATCTTGTTTCATGGATTAGCTTACATTAGGCCATCATGGCTGCAACTAACAATCATAGTACCATCTCTGTTAAAATGTACCGCAGATACAGGATCAGAATGCGCTGGTAAAGTTTTTAAACATTTTCCTATAACAAAAAAAAAAAAAAAACCATTATGCCTTGAAAGAAAAAAGGATATATTATAACTTATTTTACCTTTCTTTACATCCCAAATCTTGATACTTTCGTCAAAAGAACCAGATACAATCAAATTTGACTGAGGGTTGTAATTCACGCAAAAGACATAATTGGAATGTCCCTTTAGAACTTTCACTGTGTCACGCTACAAATGCATATCGTCAATTTGAATCCTATACTTTTCTTCTCGTGTTTTTTATCGTTAAACGTTACTGTAGCGAGGCTCCAAATACGAATCGTTCTATCATCAGAAGCTGAGCATAAATTCTGAGAATCGGAGGACCAAGCAACATCTGAAATACCTTGGGTATGACCTTCTAAGGTAGCTTCATATTTGCCGTCCAAAGCATGCCAAATTTTGATTGTTTTATCAGCAGCTATATATTCTACCATTAGTTTCTACAATTGACCGATATAAATAAAGCACATACAGCAACTAGCTAACCATTTGCCATCGGGTGAAAACTTAACACTTGAGACAGACATGCGATGTCCCACTAAAGAATACTTTAGTTCATATTGTGGTTTACGTTGTTCAGGTCGAGCCTTTTGTGCAGCTTGTTCAGTATCCGTCTTCTTTTCGGCAGGAGCTCCAGGTGTTTCTTCTTCACGTTGTCTCTTTCCTTCTTCTGGTTTTTCCACTATGTTGATGATTTCTTTTTTTAAAAAAACAATCACCAGATTTTTTTATAAACAATATAATTAAAAAAAAAATAACTTACTGGTTCAATAGTAGTAGTAGAATATAATTAAGAATTATTTGATGTCAAATGTGTATTAAATTCAGAACAATAGAGCACCTTTCTACAAAAAAAAAAAGTGAGAGAGAGAGATGAAAAAAAAAAAAAAAAGACAAAAACAGTCACAATTGTCGGGGAAAAGTTTCGTCATTGGCTGTAACACGTCAAAAAGCATGAAAGAAAGGACTACTGGTTGCTACCGATCTGTTTGGCAATATTAAATCTAAACTATGTAGGTTAAACTAAAGTGGGGGGGGGGTCTTCTTTATACCTGTTAATATTGCAGTTTTTCTCTCCTTCTTTGGAGTACAATTCCTTCAAGCAAACGTCTAATAAAAGACTAACTGCAAAGATACACGATTTCTGTAAAGTAATAATATTGCACAGAAAAAGTGTAACAACTGGCGTATTATGTATTTCTGCCAACAACAGAGAGTTGCAAACTTGAATAAATTGTGCACCGCTGCAATTCGCGTAAGCATCCCCCTGCACAAAAGTAATAAATACTATGAGCTAGACGCTAATACATATGTGACAGCAGCTGGTATACAGCCTGATCAGGTATTTTTAGTAATTATATTGCTGTCGTCAGTCAGTTCTTTATCATTCTGAAAACGACATATATATTATAAAGGAGGATGAAGATTTTAAATTTGGCGCTGTATTTCTTCTTTTTTTTTTTTTTTTTTACTCGAAGAGACGGCAGCTTTTCATTTCGATGATCAAAACAACAACGGGGGTTTCGCAAATACCACAAATCAAAATAGTAGTAACTAAGGTTAGAAGAAGCTCGAAAAAGAGCATTACAACACTAAACTTCTACAGTTGGTGCTGCATTAACTTTACATTAAAATATGCGTATAAACAAGCTCAAAACGTTGACTGTTCCAAAATTATGGGCAAACAAGCAATTGTTCTATATGTATATCTGCAAAGAAAGGTTTCGTTCTTTCTTTTTTCGTTTGATTTGTTTCAAACCGATCGTAGTAGTCTAATAGTATCAACAACTAGGTATAAACTGAAACATTTTTGAATTGGAGCAATCTTTCCTTTTTACCTTTTCTCTTTCTCTCTTTTTTTCTTCTTCTTATAGAAGCAAAAATACTATCAATGCGTGTTGATTGTCAAAACGAACTGCCTAAGAGTATCTTAGTGAAGCCCTCTTCTGAGAGACGTACTTCAACTGAGAGGTAAACAAACGTAACGAAGCTTTATTATTTTACCAAACGCTAAAGTTGCATAGAGTTTCATGGAATGAAGAGGCACTGAAAAGATTAGATATGATACAAAAGCAGCATATTTGTATGAAGATTGACGAACCAAACACACCTTACATAAAATACGATTCTGCCACCGATACAGTTACAAATTGGGAAGGTTCGTTGACAATGAATAGTTATACAGCAGTAACATATTATTCAGTTACACAAATTAGTTATACCCAACAGTGTTCGGACAGCCCATGATGAGCCCAGCTTATTTAGGCTGAATTCTGATGATGTTAGTAATAGTTCGTTAGTAGAAAATCAACAACGAGTAACGTATGAAAATGAACCTGATGAATGGAAAGAAACTGATAATCAAGAAAGAAAAGCCCAGTCGAATCTAGGTAACGCTTTTTATTAGATATTGTTCCTTTATAAAGAAAGGTCTCTCACATGTTCGGTTCAGCCCAAAAGAAGCATGATGAATTTTCAAGAAAGAGGGCTATGCACTACCTTAATGAAGCTGCTTGTATTAAAAGATAGTGTTAAAATACAACAGAGACTACTAACTATTATATAATATTTCATAAACGCTACCACTTACTGACACACTATAAAATACATTATCATTGTAAAAACCATGCCCTATTCTACATAGATATGGTATTATTGCAACCTTGATATAACATTACACATCTTAAATATATTTTGGTTCTTAGTGAATGAGTCTGATTTATTACAGCTTTGAGAAATAACATTATGAATGAATATATATAATATCTGATATATAAAGTTATCCTTGTGTAATATATGTATCTATTGTTTTGCTGTTTCTCTAATAATATAGTATGTGTTTGCATATTTAAACAATTATATCTTGACTATTTCAAATGGTAAAATGGCTGTCTTCTATTTTGTTGCCACTACAAGTACTCCTACTGCACAATACAGTTGTATGAGTGAGCATTTCGGTAAAAAAAAAAGCAAAAAAGTATATAATAGAAGGCATCTGTTCAATTCCCCTTGTGATGTATATGTATGTTGATTTGATTCTCTCTCTTTTTTTCTTTTTTTCTTTTTTTTTTTCTTGTGGAAGTAAACGTTACATGTCACTGCTCATATCACTGGCTTCCTGTCTTTCTCTACCACCCATAACATAATCAGAATTTGCAAGTAAAGCTTCTCGTTCGTATTTCTCTTTCTCGTGTCCGGTGAAATTATTCCATTTTTCAGTAGCGATGCCTATGAGTTCTGCAGAAATAAGGCCTTCATATCTTCGGTCTGATCTAACTTCGTTTAAAAACTCATCAAATGGAGTGACTGGCTTTGAGGGTATATGTTGTTTCCTTCTTTTAATGGAAGAAGAGTTGTTCCTGCGAGGTGATTTGTAGCCTTCATCATAAAAGAAATCACTGTTGTATGCTGCTGTTGCTGCTGTTTGTTCTGGCGTATAGGGTATATCTAATATTCGAAAGTAAGTAAGTGTTTCCTGTTATACGTGTGGCTAATAAATACCTGAATAATCATAGTAACCATAGTTGATGATAATAGGCGTTGCTATGGGGATTCCTCTGGCAGTCGCTATTGCCCTTTGAAGTAACTAACAAGATGAAATTAAATAAAATTTGTTAGCAATCCAAATCCAATATTCAAATGTGTATTTTTTTATGTGTGTTTGTGTGTGTGTGCACAGTAGTAATAGAAAAAGGTATATAATATTGACAACTGCCCATCGATATACATATATTAAATAAAGAATAAAAAAAAAAAATGCAGACCTTATTATATTTCTTTCTCATCATACTTTTGTCACACAATACCTACTCGTCTGTGTCCTCTTTTAACATTAAGGGATATTAAATCTGATTCTGTTATGTCAAACAACTATGCATATTTAATAGAAAAATATGGTTAAAAGCACTTCTTTTTTTATGTACGCAGTATTTTTTTTTTTTACCGATAATAGTCTATCAAATCCTTCTGAAACAAACACTTGAAAGTATTGAGATAACTTGTAAGCTTTCAAGAATCTTTTTAGTTGCTTCAAGTTGTTTGATTTAGTTGAATCTTCATAAAAATCTTGAACATTATACACTTGATTCATTCTTAGTTATAAACAACAGCAATAAAAAAATTAGATAAAAAAAAAAGTCCCTTTTTATTGTTTAATTTTAAAACCGAGAAATATATAAAGGCTAAAAAAGCTTCGATTAAGAATCCAGAAGGACAAGATTTACAAATGTAGACATTGCTCCACCAATGATATACAGTTGACTTTTATTTTTTATGAATTTATTGGTTTGAGACAGCTTTATTTAGATCCATACGTAAGGATTAAACAATATAATCTAATGTAAAGTGTATACAACCAAACATGTAGGGAAATATTTAGTATTACCTTTTGATTACTGCCCATATGCAAACTGATCTAAATTTTGTGGCTAATAGTATTTTTAGACCTACAATGATTTTTATTTGATGATATTTCAAAATATAATGACCAATGAGCACAAAGGATCTGAAGGTTTCGTTGTCCTGGCCAGATCGTGGGGTAAAAAAAGAAAGAAACCCCGCTTTTGGGATTAAAGACGAGAAATTATAGTTTCGGAATTTTCACGTAATTATCGATACAGCCTAAGCAGTTATTTCTGCGAGATACTTTCCTGGAACAAATACTCTTGCTATTTAGTAGTGCCCGAGTAAATAGCTAAAAATTGAAATAATGACTAAAAGTGATTGTCTAAAACGCATTACCATTGTGTTGTTAATCTAAACATCTGAGTGTTCTATGTTTTAATACGTAAAAGTCGTTTAACGTGACAGCTTGCATTTATAACTTATTTGCAAGAATGATACATCGTAACTGATATGAACAATAATGAATACAAAATTTTCAGGAGATCGTAACACAATGAATATTCATTCTTATTATGGGCTGATAACTTGATTGATATTTCTTTCTTTCTTTGTCTCTTTTCTCATCTATTATATATCACTCTTGAAAGATACTTTATTTGATGGAAAAGAAGCCATAAGAAATACCCACTGACTGATAGAACAAAAATCTGAACACTTTATATGCATAATATAGTACTACAAAAGTTAGAAAAAAAGCATGGCAAACATCTAGCTATACTGGTGTACCTGTTATTGTTCCTCAAGTTCGTGGCACTAAGAGAAGCCGCACTGAAGATATTCCAGAGAGCTCAACAGCTGCTATGATGCGCCCACAAGTACAAAGGCAAAGAGTACTATCAACCAAAGATAAACTTCAAAAAATGAGAATAGCGTTTATCGATGAAATAGAACTGAATATTAAAAACAGTATATCAAAAATATTCTGAACAAAACAAGTAAGCTTGAAGAAAAGAAAACGGCTTTGTTAAATGTTACAAGATTGCCAAAGGGGTTTTGTTCAGAGGCAGATAGAAAGGCAGCAGTAAAAACAGGTGTCGTTCTGAAATTTGTATCCAGTATGCTGAGGCAAAGTACTATCGACCAGTTGACTTTCACAAACGCTTTCTTGCAGCGAATTTTGATGTTATCATGAACAATATGAAAAACCAGATTGGAGCACAGGATCCCCTTGATTATTCAATGTTCACTTTTACAAACTTGGAAGGCCTCTCGTCAGATTCTGTTTAACCTTTACGTACTCAATTTAGGGTATTGAATATAAGCTGAAGAAACTTATGAAGAAACTTTTGCGGCTGGAGAAGGGAGACACCAAACATGGAACAAAAATTAGCAACTGTAAGCGACAAATTGGCTACTGTAATAACAAGAAGGCCTTTTACGCAACTCAGGTAAACCCTTAATCCTATGGATGTTTGGCTTACTGACAGAATGTTTTGAACTTTAGATCAAACAACCAAAAGTTGGTCAAAAA
>JNEK01002369.1:0-41468 GCA_000697295.1 Mucor indicus B7402
ACATTTTTTTTTAAAAAAAAAAAAAAAAAAAAAAAAAAAAAAGAAAGAAATAGGAATACATCGCTTATATACATATAGCTGTGAGGAACGTCAAAAGTAATAATGACCACGTCAGACGTACCTGATTTAGAAAAATAAGTAACGGTGATCATTTGCACGCTCAAAAAATGAGATCATTTAATTGTAATTTGCAATAAACAGTAAAACGTGTTTTTTTTTGTCACTTATAGTGCTTTGCTTCTTTCAAGTTGGTGTACACATTTGGCAAGCCAATACCATAATAAGTACCCATACAAAGTTTTAAAGTTGTCTTTGTCCTTTTGTTAATAACATGTGAATGATAAAACGTAACTATAACCATCTTAATTTATGGCAATGGTAGGTCATGAAACTGCCATTAAGCCTTGACTAACCATTTATAGTTTCGATTCTTAGTTGCCAATATAAGCAAGCTTGTCTCATTGGGTTATTCTAGCAGCAAAGAAACGTATAGATAGATATGATATAATTGACAACAGCTTGAACTAATATAGACTGATGCCAAGCATGCACAAAAACAAACACCTAGTCTATTTAAATTGACGGGCGGTTACAAAAAGAATAAGATATCACAACAGTAACAAACAACAATATTGTTGTGCTGATGATGTCTGATTTTGAGCTTTTCTCTCTTCTACAGAAACATGAAGTTACATTTTTTTTAATGTGTGTATTCGCTCTAGTATAGCAGTTTGTACGTACATACGTATCTAGTTCGTTTTCTTGATTCATACATATCATTATGCACCATGTTATATGTAACGGTAAAGAAAAGTGTAAAATTTAGATAAGCGTAAGTATCATTACTCATTGGCTCTAAAGAACAAGATAAAATTACAATAGGGACCTTTTGTTCTTCACAATCGTCTAAATTGATTCAGTTTCATGTCTCTTCAATTCAAGAAGGAAAGAGTGTTGATTGGCTTCAGTTCAAAAAGAACAAATGGCCCTCCGTTTTAAATACTTTAACAAAGTAAGTTATTATCTTTCTTTTTTAGGACACTTATAGGAAGAAATGCCTCTGAAATCATCTAACATGTACAAAACTTAGTCTTTGTCAATTTTAGGCTTTTCAAAAAGAACAACTCAGTCGCGAAATAACTTTATTTACAAGAGACAAAAGTAGATAATAAGTATAGGAGGGGGAGGTTTGTATAATTTCACGGTCTTCATTTAGAGATAAGAGCTTTAGTAAAAAATTGACTCTTTCGAGCCGACGGACTGGAGCTTTAGCGAACAACTTGGCATAGAGGAATAGAGTATATTCAGAGCAGTGAAAGAGGACCAAGAGGTGCAGCTGAAAATAAAATACCAGTGATATCGCCAAAGAGTGTCAAAGATGCATCCAATTGAGAGCAGAATAGTATCATCAAGAGGTTGATTGTTAGAAGCCACTAAGAGAAACCGTGGCACACCACACATTGACCGGTTAAGTAAGTATGGAAGTCTTGAGAGTTTTCAGAGTACACAGCAACAGGATGGCGTATTGGTAGATCCTTGTAAAACGACTGAGGTAACTAGAATAGTGGAATGACGCGAGAACATGCAGGAAAATTTGAAGAGGGAAGCAAATACATAGTAGGTATTTCTGAGATAACTAGTCAGATTTTTAGATACAGATGAGATGTTGCCAAAAGGACCAATAGAGACTACATCCGATGCAGAAGCTTGTTTTTCTAAAGATTAAAGCAGGAATAACTAGTTTTTTTCTCAGTCATTGAGCTCTACCGCATTGGTAGTTTCTGCGAGGAGAAAGCAATGACACGTACTATATAGGCAGATTTATCATCGCTATAGTAGTCTGTAGGAACAGAAAGAAAAAATAAAAGCGCCAGAAACCAAACAATGCATTTCACACGATTTGGGGGTGCTTTTAATTACTGACTTCACTATATAGGCAGCTAAACAATTGTTTAACGCTATAGTGACCCCATAAAGAGGCAAAAGTCAGCAATCCTAGTCTTTTCAGTAACCGATGGAAAGAAAAGCAGCACGTCAGAGTAGAGAGGACACAAACAACTTGGAGAGAGAGGCACCACGCGTCTTTAATTCTTGTTAAGAGAAGAGGGGAGGACAGCAGATAAAAAGATTTACTACAGGAAAATACCTGTTAGATGGCCCATCATTTCATCTTTATTCTTGCTATTGCATTACCTTTTGATAAGAGAAGCATTTCATGAATTTCATTAGTAAAATGTGTAAAAGAAAGAGAAAAAAGAGGTTTTTTTTTTTTTTTTTTTTTTTTCACTTTTATATGCTATAATTTATAAATAAAACAAGCCCCTTAAAAAAAATCAGGCTTAATTTATTTTTGAAACACCATGCCTCCCTATTATTTTGCATATTTGTTTATGTACTCTGCGCCAATATATTTCATAAAAATATATTGTAAACATGCCTTTGAGTACGGTTTTTACTTTGATTTCATGAGAAATAGTTTTAGAATATTTACGGCGGAAAGAAAGCCATGAAGACTGGTTCAAATTACCTTTCAAGGTCTAAAAAGCATGCATTGTTGACGCCTTACAAAATAAACATATATGATACACAAACAAATAATAACCCCCTTTTACGCCAAATATTATGCAAATAACTCGTCCAATTATATCTAATCTATTGACCATGAGCAAACAAGTAATGTAATTAAGCTGGGAAAATGTGATGTCCGCATAATTACACCTAAAAGTTTATTATCATATATAGTGGTCTTTGCTAGTAAAATGGTTAAGTAAGTTTCATGAAAGCTTTTCTGCTGTTTTCCTTTAACTGCCCTGAAACCAAAAAAAAAAAAAGTTGAGATTTCACAAATGAATGGAAATTACCATCGCATGCTTCCGTTTGATTGACTGTTTTTAAACAATCGTCTCTAAATTCTTCTATACCGTCCATCAAAAACATCTTCCATTTTGGTGTAGTTGCATCAGTACCTACCACTTGACTGCTTTATCCATAGACCTTTAATTTCAATTACCAATCTTCTCGTTGGATTCAAATTGTAAAGTATAGAAGTGATAGCTAGACAGTAATGAAATACAGTGGCTTGAGTATTTTAACTGCAGGAACAAGAAGATGTATATTTTGTATTGTGACTCGAAAAGAGTAATTAAAAGCTTAGGTGTGTGTAGATTGCTTTTGTAAAATCAATTGAGTCATCTTGTTTTATATTATTTTCATTTTTTGCTAATCAGAGCATTTATACAAACGATATTAGCAAGTTATATGCTGATCTACGAGGGAAAGTTTATAGCAGGCTATTATACGCGCCAGTAAAAGAGTTGTTCATAAATGCTTGAATAAATATAAAGTGCTTCTCTAACCATCCACCCTGTCTCGTAAATTTACTTCTTTTGATACTTTTGTCAACCTGCTTTAGTGTCTGCATTACTAACACGGATCAAAAAAAGGCTGCGGTTTATTGGAGACTTGCTCATGTAGAAACCATATCATTGACGGTCAAACCTTCTACATAAGTTAACAATGTGTCGAAAGATAAAACTTTGCTTTTCCAATAAACCAATTAATGAGTGCTGTCATAATAGCGAATTGTCTTGCTTTTAATGTGATTATGTACAAGCTGGTCTATAACATTTAACTATGTCGCAATGGTCGTTTAGATATCAACTAATTTTGTGATTCCTGTGATAGCCTTATTATAGTTACTTGTTTTATCGTAAGGATGTCTGTGTATTTTTCAAGAAGCAATTATAAATACGAAACTCGATTCGTGTCTTAGGCTAAAACAATGCTATTTAAACAATTCATAGCTGCACTCCAGTAGTCATTAATAAGCGTACTATTGGCGTATTGAATCAATGTATCTGCTTTCAACTTACATTATCATGATATATTGGCGTTGCTAGTCCTTCGGTTGAATTTACATGCCCCTTGTCGTACTTGAGGTATATATATGTTAATATAACCATTGCAGTGGGTCGTGATTTTGGAAAGGAGCTAAAAACCATCCAGAAAGCAACGTTATTCGCTATACTATAGTAGTTGGTTTCCGCAGCTCGCCAATGAAATATTTTCTGCTGCTTTAAAAAAATCCTGCTAATTCTTTAAAAAAAAAATTTCCTTTTTTCTTTCTCCCATTTTAAAAGAAAGCCCTTTGTAAAAAGTAAATGAAGGAGAAAGTAGCTGAAAAAGAGGACACTCAAAACAATCTCAAGGTAAAATATAACTTGCTCGTAAATTGTATTTTTCTTTCTTGTTTGTAACCTTGTTATGCAGGAAAATGATTCCAAGAGCTTGGCGTCATCTAAAGATCCAGTACAAAAATCAAATGATAATGTGGAATTGACTTCAAAAGCGCGTCGTATTAAGAAGAAACAAAAGAACAGTGCCACTCAAAAACAAAAGCCTGACAAGGATGGATCTCCAACCAAAATTGAAAACAGTGAAATCAAGGAAAACTTGCCAGAAAAAAAGAACAGTGACAATGCAACCAAGAGTAAGAAGAGTAAAAAAGGTAGCGCTGAGGTAGGAAAGCCAAAATCGTTAAAGGGAAAATATAATCCTTCTGTTCCAATGAATGGTGATTCAACTGCGGCAACTTCATTGCCTGTTGCGGAGGAGAGTGAAAATCCTGTTAAAGACGAAAACCCGACTGCTGTGAATAAGAAAAAACTTAGAAATAAGCGAAAGAAAAAGACTACGAAAAAGGATAGTGAGTCTAAGGAAGAAAAGCATGAAACTAAAAATTACAGTGTTGACTATCAAAGTTTACGAGATGCACTTGCAGAATCATTTGATTTAGAGGGCGAAAAAGACACTATATACTTTGCTCCTATCAATACTTCAAAAATCAAGCACCAAGATAGAGCTTCTCCTTCGTTTTCCTTTTCTACACCAACAGTGATAGAGTCAAAAAGAACGTCCAATAAGAGCAAACCTACCCCCAAAAGTATGAATACTTTATCATTTACATTGTCAAACTGCTAAGTTAATTTTTTTTTTTTTTTAGACAAACATGCTGAGATACCTCCTCCTCCGTCCTTGACTGCTACGAAAAAAATTATATCGCCTGCTAAAACCGAATTGAGCGAAAAATCGAGTATCACAAAGATCAAAGGCGCTAAAAACAAATCTGTCAAAAACAAGGCACCTATCGTAGAAAAGAATGAGGTTGAAATTTCAAAAAAGACTGCGAGAAATGAAGGCGCAGTAAAACATGATGAAAAGGCAAGCAAGGCAAATCTTCTTCCGGAAAAGGCATCATTGGGGCAGCCTGTAAAACCTGTCGTATTTGTCAAAGAAGAGAAAAAGCATAAAACAGTCGTTTTAGTAAAGAAATCAAATGAAACCACTAAAGGCGAAAGAAAACGCGGACAAAAAGAATTGAAAGACGGCCTTAAGAATACCGATCAACAAGATTATTGTCATCCCAATGATATTATTCATAACTCGAAAAACAGAAGAATGCGTTATGAACCTTACCTAGACCCAAAGGTGTATGAAGAAAGACTCAAGAAAGGCGAGCTTTATAAAGGTGTTGTCAGAATTAACAAACGTAACCGTTCTGAAGCTTATGTTACTTGTGATGATCTCGAATCAGATATTTTTATTTATGGTCAAATCGCTAGAAATCGAGCTTTTGAAGGTGATACAGTGATTGTCGAGTTAGTGGATTTAGATACTATTTGGAATAAGAAGAAGGAATCCATGAAAGAAAAGCAACAGTCGCCTCCTGAGGATGATGAAGATAAAAATAAACCAAAGTTTGCAGGCAAAGTTGTGGCAATTCCTACTCCAAATCCGATTACAACTTGCTCTGGTCTTCTTGCTATCTCAAGAAATGGATTCAATCAGTCTGTTCAACAAGGCAATGAATCTCCTTTAAATGATACTGAGGTGAACGAAATGGATTATTCGGCCACCGTAGACACTAACAATAAAGATGTGCGTCTTGTTTGGTTTAAGCCAACTGATTTACGAAAGCCAATAGTTGCAATTCAACTCAAAAATGCCCCATCTGATATCCTTGTTAACGAAGACAAATACAGAAATTTGTTGATGGTAGTCAATATCACTCGCTGGCCAATTGACTCTTTAAATCCTTTTGGTAAGGTTGTACGTGAATTGGGACATATCGGAAATATCCCTGCAGAAACACAAGCGGTTTTAGAAGATAATGGTATCATTGAAAAGCCTTTCAGTAAAAAAGCTCTCAAGAATTTACCTGAAACTCCTTGGTCAATTTCTCAGTCTGAAATTGACAAACGTCGTGATCTTCGCGGCACACGTATTTTTACGATTGATCCTGCTACTGCCAAAGACCTAGACGATGCCGTACATGTTATTAAATTGGGCGAAAATCAGTTTGAAGTAGGTGTTCATATTGCTGATGTTTCTCATTTTGTTCAACAGCATACAGCTCTCGACCATGAAGCTTTTGATAGAGGAACAAGTACCTACCTTTGCGACCGTGTCATACCTATGCTTCCATCTCTATTATGTGAACAATTATGCAGTCTGAATCCTGATGTTGAGCGATTAGCTTTCTCCGTCATTTGGAAAATGGACGGTGAAGGGAATATTAAAGACACATGGTTTGGTAAAAGTATCATCAAGTAAGTGTTTTTTTTTTTTTTTTTTGTCTTGTAGAATTTAATCTTTATATTTTAACACTTTTTATATTTTAAAGGTCCTGTGCTAAATTGGCTTATGAAGATGCCCAAAGTGTTATAGAAAACAAAGGGCTACCAAAGACAGCCATAGTATCATCTTATAAGGTATCTGAAGTAGAACAGGATATAAACTATCTTTATGAAATTTCCAAGTGTATGCGTAAACGTCGTTTCGATAGCGGTGCTTTATCAATTAACTCTATTCGTCTCTCTTTTCAATTAAACGATCTTGGCGAACCTTGTGGTGTATCCGTTTACGAGCAAAAAGATTCCAACCGACTTATCGAAGAATTCATGCTTTGTGCAAATATGAGTGTCGCTCAAAAAATTTGTAGCCACTTTCCAAACGAAGCTTTACTTCGCCATCACTCGCCACCCCATGACAAAACTCTTGTAGGTTTTTTTTTTTTTCGTTGCTTGAAAATGTTCTTAAGCTAATGATTTTATAGAATGAATTTATTAGAATTGCAGAAAATTTGGGTTATACATTCGATGGCTCTTCTGCTGGATCTCTCCAACGTTCATTTGAGGCTATTGAATCTGAAGATGCCAAAGCTGTCTTGCGACTTTTAGCAGTAAAACCCATGCAGCGTGCAAAATACTTTTGCACAGGATCTTATGATAGTATCAAATATAGACACTATGCTTTAAACGTCCCCCTTTACACCCACTTTACATCACCTATTCGTCGTTTCCCTGATATTATTGTTCACCGTCAATTGGAGGCAGCATTAGACAACAAGAAATCATGCGGATATAAAAAAGAAGCTATTGAAAAGGCAGCTGGTCACTGCAATCAACGTAAAGAAGGTGCTAAAAATTCTCAGGATTCAAACATCCAACTTTATCTCGCTCATTACCTTCATATGCTGGAAAATCAATCACAAAAGCCTGTTATTTGTTCAGCTATTGTTACTCAAGTATTGAAGGATTGCTTTGAAATTCTTGTTCCAGAGTATGGAATTGAAAAACGTATTCATATGGACGCTCTTCCCATTGACAAGTTTACTTATGATGGTTTGAATGCGCAATTGTCTGTGTACTGGAAAGAAGGCATTGAAGCTAATAGAAGCTACGACGAAAAGAGAAAGATCAATGACGATTACATTCAGCTATCAAGCACTCAGACTTCTGCGGATGAAGACAATGATGAACCACTTGCAACACTAAAAACTACTAAAATACCTAAGAGACTATCAACAGATAGCATCATTGACAAAGAGAAAAAATCACAAAAGTTTACTACTTTTTGTAAATTAGATGTCCGTATCCAAGTTAACGTAGAGCGTTCGCCTCCTATTGTTTTTGTATATCCTGTTAATCCTTTTATGTAATTTTTATTTATAAACATAGTCTCCATAGACATAAACATATATAAAATAAAATAATGGTTTCTTGTGCTTCTAATATAGCAGTATGATAAAATTCATGCAAAACCTTTGAACCTCAGTTGACAGTCTTATGTTATAAGCCACAGGGTCCACATAAAATTCTAAAATGTAAAGTAAAAAATTGGTTATTTTTGTAGATACAACACGAATGAGTCAAAACAATATTACTCAATTGGAGGAATATTACAAGACTCCTAAAGAGGTTTCAGAAGCTCTAAAAGTAAAGGATCTTCAGAGCTTAATTAAGGGTATTTGTAAACTTCAATGCATTTGATATTTTGCTAATCAAATTTGTTTTCTATGACAGGTTTATCAAAGTTACGAACACAACTTACAATTGCTGTCAAAGTCCGGGTAGATCCAACCGAGAAATACACGAGACCTTTAGTAGAATACTGCCAATCATGCACAGACTGTCATGAATTAAGCAGTTTATGGGATTACCAAACTTCTGTAAAACATCACAGTTGTATAGATCTTGACGATCAAGACACTAACCTATTAATATAGGCAAACCTTCAAGATTTGGAATGTATGTTGCCTGATATTGTCAGCTTGTTTATTAGGCTATCCACAACACCCATTATTCGTTCTTACGGCATTCAGTTGATCCAAACCATATTACAAAGACAAATGAAATACATTTACCGTGGTATTTCTTCGCTACGTATTCCTCACTGTCAATCCACTTTTCGATTAATGACATCGATTGTCTCTTTTAACGAATCAACGGCTAAAGATTTGCTTGCGGTCTTCAATTTCCAAGCTGAAGTAAATAGTTTCTTTGCATTTGAATGTTGAATTATGAATTTAATTTAGTTGTTTAGGGATTTTTAAGAGCTTCCAGATACCGACAAAATAAAAAAAATAAGAAGCCTCAAAGTTATATTTACGGTAGGTATTACTACACAACTTGCTTTTGATAAGGCGATACTAATTGATTTATACAAACAGATTTAAGAACAAATTTTGTTCAATTTGTGCTCGCTTTTTTCAAATATGGTGATGCTAATACCAAAAAACAAGTGCTTGGGATAAAGGGTCTCGTTAGCAGTATTTTTATGGGCATAGAAGAAGATGCTTATCCGGTAATTATACTATCTTCAAATAAGTGGACGTTTTACTAAGATACAATCACAGTTGATCGAGGAAACCTTATCTGTCATGTACGAGAACCTAATACTAGACAACAATGTACCTAGAAATATAAAAGCGTTTTTCTTTTCATCCTATATATTGGAGAAGCTCGCTAAAATCTATGCTCGTTCAGAAGAAGAACAAACAACACAGGACGAAAGCGGTATTCCTGCTGATTTAGTGCATCATTTTTTGATCTCTATTTGTAGTGTACCTGATGTAGGTGTCTGTTTTCGCGACAATGGATGGTACCCGCCACAAGTTGCGGCGGAGGATGTTTCTGCCAAAAATACGAAATTCGTTAACCGCGTTCTTGCCAAATTCATTACTACATTGAAACCAGCTGATGATATGCGACAACAAGAATTATTGTTAAAGATATTGGGTGCTTGCCCTGAGCTTGTTCAAGAGTGAGTTGAATAGGACTATACTGACTCAGTATATCTAATGGTTTTGTAGGTATTGGAAGAATACTATTTTAATGTTTGAACCTCGTATTTCCAGCAAATGGTTAGCCAATATTACCGTTTTACAAAAAGTAATACAACTACCTGTCCCTTCTTTATTGTACGGCTCTAGCGGCCTTTATCCAGCCGAACCACCTGCAGCGGATGTGATTATCGATAATATTTTACCCAATGTTTTCAACCGTTCACCTTCTAGTAAAGGTCTTCAGCATAGTAGCCCGTTAGTTCGATACACCACAATGCTTGTACTTTCTGCCGTTTTTCAAAAATACGATAAAGTAGTAGAATCTGTTAAGAAAGTGATTATGTCATTGGAAACTTCCGAATTGAACAGTAAAACAACCTCAAAGACATCAGATAACTGGAATAAATGCCTTGAGAATGTACGCGAAGGGCTACGTCGACGTGTTCCTGAAATTCAAACATTGGTAGCATTGTACAAGCAGACTACAGCTAAAAGTGTCACAAAAGACATGGACGAAGAAGAGTTTAAGGCACAAAATCAACTTTTGCAAGAAACCGCCTTTAGATTGATTCGCTATTATCAAGAATTTGTGCGTGAAACGTTAATGGAATCGAACATTGATCCTGGAAATTTCATACCTACTGATATTTTGGCTGTCAAGCCCGGTACTTTGATTCATTTGTTAAAGCTTTTCCTTAGTTTACCCGATTTTAAATGGACTACTAAAGCATGTAAGTTAACTGATTTGATACTTATAGAAAGGATTTTCTAAAAACCTTTATGGATTCTTATAGCTGGCTCATCTACATCACACATTACAACATTATTGACACTTTATCTTCAAACACCTTATAAATATGTACGTGACTTGACTGGAAAGCTTTTGAACCAGACCCTCTCTGATTCTTTCATGTTTATTCATGATCCTTCCGAAGTGCAGTTATGGCTTGATGCGTTACCACCAAACGAGGATACGGATGTCATGTCAGAAACTCAGAAAGGCGTTTTGCAATTTTTGGACAATTGCATTGGTCGTTTTAGTAAAGCACAGTATAAATATACAGATCAATTAGTCAGTCTTGTGAATCAAGTCAACAATGATGCACAAGAGAAATACAGCAGCATACTTCTTTGTGAATTAATCAGTTCTCCTACAAACATCGATTACCAACATCCTTTCAGTCCGTTGTTATTGACACTGTGCGAAAACGTAACATTTATCAAAGGCGATAGAACTCCAGCACTTCTTTACCTTTCTCGGCTCCTGCACCTACTTCTAACAAAGGAATCTGTTCCATTCTATCTCCAAACAGTCTGTACCAAATTACAAACGAACTTACACAGTGATACTGGTATACTTCCTAATGACATTCATCAATGGTGGAGCGAACACGAGATCCTTCGTGATGTAGCTAAACTAACAAATCATCAATTGAAACGAGCCATCAAGTTTGTCTTTCAAGAACTGAACATGGTTCTGTTGTCGAACCAGCTAGACACTTACCTCGAGAAAGCCAAGACCTGTCTAACCATCTTGCGTGATTTGATCCATTCCGTAGATCTATTGCAAGACATCAAACTTCGCAGAGAGCTGTCCGGCCTCATATTTACGCATCCGTCTTTGAAATACATTGAGTCCAAACTGATTGGGGATATACTCGCTTTCCGTAGCAACGAGCATTATCCTTCAGAGATGAGCTTGGATAACATCAATATCGCCACGTTGTTTATAGATATTTTTGGCCACGGTATCAATGCTCAAGTATTGTTAGACACGGTGATTCAAGTTGATTTTGAGAATCTTCATGCGCAATCTCAGAAAGCTGATAGAAACAAAGAAGTTTATGAGACACTCAAGAAGCTCCTCCTGGTCCTTGTCGAGCGCATGTATAACTCTTCAGAAGACTATACGGTGCCCACCAAGGCATTTGAAATCATTGCTCATTTGTGGAAGTTTGGTACAACCGATGAATTCAACCTCGAAATCGTCTCACTCTTGGAATTGAGTATGAAAAAGAGCAATAACAACAATAGCGAAGCTGAGAAACATGCAATCCATGTGCTATTTGAGGCATGTTCCGAGCATATCGTCAAATATATCCTGGCTGGGAACAAGTGCGTGATTGACGTTGACATGTTACGATCCTCATGTATTTCGTCTTCTACTGATGTCCGTGGATTGATCGCACAACAGTGGACAAGGGATGTACGATTAACTCCTAATATTGTCGACGTTATTCAAATAGGTTTTGATATGGCACAAGAGCACACAGACTACGTGCTGGATGTAGTGGAACCTATCATCAAAGAACTAACTAAAATTGCAGATGCCAATATTTTATCCAACGAACAACCTGAAAATCTGTTTTTTGACAAAATGATTCGATTTATAACGTCAATGGGCTCAAATGAATGGTGCCATCAGTTGAATATGGAAGCTTTTCGTGATTACATATTGACCTCATTGATGGATAACATGGATCACGCTGCGTCTATTCGATTCATTAGCGCTCTCGTAGAACTCGTGTACGAAGACTATGATAAAATGGAACCTATCGAAACATACATTCGTCGCATTCTTGATCATAAGGACTATACCAGCTTGACAGCACCTGATTTAACGAAATTATTGGCTCATCAAACGCCTGCGAATGACGCTCAACGATCAGCCATTATTGAACTCCTATCATTTTTGAACAGAATACAACCAATGATCTTCGCCAAGAATTACGGCTTGTTGGATCTTCTTTTGACTAGCTACAGTGCAACCGTGTCAAAAACAGATAGATTGATCCTGCAGATATTAATATCTTGTGAGGCACACGGAAGAGAGACAGTTCTTCCAAAGATGCTGTTATGGGGGCCTGGTTCGGACCGTACACGACAAGCTCTAGCACAAGCCGGTACATTGTTACAGACTAGCACAATATCCATTGAAACCCTCAGCCTTATTGACCCTGCGATCATGAAGTATACTTTTACCCATTTCCCTGATGAATGCACGGTTGGAGTTGTATCGCCGACTCATGTTGATTCACCCACATACGATCCATCTTTCTTTTATCCACTTTTCGCCAACATGATCTCATCTGGCGCAGTGGAGTGTCGCAAGTTCATTGAATGTAACGGGCTGGCGTTTGTTATCATGGGTATGTCGTCAACACATGAACATACACGATCTGTTGCGTATCAGATGATGGATCAATTTTACGTCATGGTCGAGCACGCGCGGTTCCGTGAGCAGCCATCCATCATGTTTGTACTAGAGGCGTTTAAAAATTCAATCAAGGAGCGATCAGAAGTAGATGTACCACCACGCGTACCTGCTGCAATTTCGGTATGTTTGGGACATGTACTTTCGATTTTACTTCATCCTGAGCACTTTATGCTACCTCATATCGCCACTTGGATATTGCAAAATCCTACTTTTGATTTTAATGTAAGTCTTTTTTTTTTTTTTTTAAGTGTATTTTATTTAACGTCTTTTTGTATAGTATGTTCCTATGTTTACATTTTTATTCACATCTTCTTCACCTCAGCATAAAAAAGAACGTCTTTGGTTATTGTATGTATTATCGTCTTCGTTGCGTACATTTGAAGATTACAAGACGTTTTCAAGACAAAGTATCTTTGATATGATTGCTACTTACTATAATTCAGCATTTGCTGATACAGTGAGTAAGAAGGCAATTATAGAGATTATGAAAAGAGCGACCTCCATTCCTAGTGTGGCTTCTACTTTAGTACAACACAACGGCCTATTGGCATGGATACATCAAGCATTAGTGTTTGCCGCAAGTGAGGAAGAAACAATAGCTTGGGAGAATATATTGAAATCAACAATGGCATCTGTGAATCAAGTAGAGAAAGTGCCTGAAAAGATAAAATTACAATTAATAGACGAAGAAATGCTACTTTTAGAATTAAGGAAATAAATATTTGCATGAATAAAGACATGATAGTTTTGAGTAACCATAGCAACTCCTTTTTTTTTTTTTTTTTTTTACGTAGTCTAGGGCAACCAATTCATTTGTGTTGCAACATGAATGATGATTTTTAATTTAATTGGGGAGGTTTTAAGCCACTTTGCTCTTTTTTAGGAGAGATGTAAAAATGTATAATATTTTTATTTGAGGAATAGTAGTATAATTATAAAATGGTGTGGTTGTAGTTATATACAGTCGTTTTACAGGTCTTGAACAAAGAGACCTGTAGAGTCATCGTTTGAAGTAATTGAGATGGTGTCATCATCATCGTCGTCGATAACAATAGACTCTTCTTCTTCAGAGTCTTTGTCTATGTCTATTTCTATATCTTCTTCTTCTTGCTCCTTTGGAGCCATACCAATCAAGATGGCAGCAGCTTCAAGCATTTGAACTTGTTGATGTTTTGTTAAAGGTAGTTTTTTAGTTAATTCCCATTCTTCAGAATGTTCCCAACGATGCTTTTGTAAACAATTTTGGCTTTTATAAGACTTTCCACAATCATCACAACGATGTTGGTCATTAAATGACTTGGATAGGGTACGAATATTGTTTGAGCTCTTTCTTCTGTTGATATTTATTTCTGAAGGTCTACGGCTACGTACAGTAAGACCACCTGTAGCTGCAGCAGTAATCGTAGGAACAATAGTATTTCTTTTTTTAGCGATAGAATGATCAATTGTATAATTATCTGGTAAAGATACCGAATAATCTTTAATAGTCATATCATTAAATACTGTTTGAAGTGAGTCTCTACGAGTCGCTTTGTTGTTCTCTTCCCCGCAAAAAGAGTTTGGGGGAGAAGGGAGCCCACTGCTTTGTTTTTTTTGTTGTTGAGAGAGTTGAAAACTAAGTAATGAAGACATTATATGTAATAAAGAAAAAAAAAAAAAAAAAGGTCCCAGGGCACAGAAAAAAAAAAGAAAAAAAAGGAAGATTTTAAATTCAGTATAGGGTAAACATGTTGATAACTGCAAAAACAATAAGATGCGTGCAGGAATCCAATAAGAGTCACGGAAATCTTAGGGAAGATTATTCTAAGACAGCATAAGAAAAACGATATATATCTATATACAATCATAAATGTATTGTAGACGAACAGCAAACTCTCGTCGCCAACTGTTTATTTGTTTGTGATTATAGGGTTATGATGATGGGTAAGCTGGGGCGAAGGAAGAACTTGAGAATGTTGAATCCGATTACTCCATAATCAATCGAAGCAATGGATCCACATTCATACGTCCTTCAAGTAACTTGCTCTCGACTTCTTTTGCGTGTAAAACTTCAATCTCTAAATGTATAAATACAAGACTTGTTAGGTATAATGAAAGAACCTGATGCAACAATCATTATCCAGAGCCCCCATCCATCACCCGTTTACCTTACACAAAGAGTTCCCAAATATTCCAATAGTAATAAACGATCATCTTATGTTCTTGGTATTTGTACTGACCACATTTCAATCCTTTTCCAACGGTGTTTATTGTGAACCGTCATCTTGTTCAAAGTCACTTGCGTTTTAATAACTTGAACTCCATAAGCACCAAGTTTCTCAAATGTTTCTAAGGGTGCGTTTTCATAATGACAGACCTCCTCCCTTAACGAAGCGACATTTCACTTAAGGGTCTTCATTGAATCTTCAACAGTATGCGTTGCGTGTTCTTCAGCCGTAACAGTATATATATATACAAACAAATTAATTATCAGTGGAACGACCACCGTAATTGCCATCTTTCAAATATAATGTTTTGGTAGCCCTTCACTTTGCCACATACCTTTCATAATGAAATAATTATCTCTTAATTGGGGTATGCTATTTGCACATGGTCAGTTACAAAGTTCTGCTAAATGCACACGCTCATTACACACGACAAAAGTGTAAGAAGAGGAGCATAGCTGTTATTAGGGGATTATCAAAATCGAAGGCTTTCGTACAGTCTTTTTCTCGAATGCTATGAGCTGGCATCAAATTTATATAAAATAAAAGTAAAAGGAGTAATCTTAAAAGCTGTTCCTATTTATAAATAATAAAGAAAATGTTGCCAGTCTGTTGACTTGCTTTTGTTTCTCTGTTCTATGATTAATAGCAAAAAAAAAAGGGTTCATCGTCTCGAGAATTGTCACAAAAGTTGCCATCTCTTTTCACAAAGTCTACCTTTGTCTTACTTTCTAGCTACACTTAGCTCGCATCCAAACCCATAGACCGTAAAATTAAAATGTATTTTATTGTCGAAAGCATTCGAACGTTTACTGTGACATATAATCTCACTTTGTCAGTAGGTAAACCGCTAGTGAAATCGCTCTACCATATGATTCCTATCTAAAATATACTAATGTGTCCACCTCAGTCTACCAATACAACACTTTCTCAGTTAGATTATTGTTGTAGCACTATATATTTCTCGAAGAGCTTACACAAATATAGCGAGTTTGACTTACATGATATATGTAACTTGGGCATTTTTCAACTGTGGGTCTTCTTCAAATATAATATTTCTAGAATGAACACTTTGTTTATGTTTCTTTTTATCAGCAGGTAAAGTCATTACAAAACAAGTGCTATGTCTATTACGCATGACGCATGTTATGTCAGTGAATGACAAGATGATTTTGGAAAAAAAGCAGTCATGATTTTGTAAAGCTTTAAAAAACACAAATGGGATTATTATCTATATTTATCTTCTCTTTTATGATATTTTCCAAAGTATTTAATAGATTTAACCCTGTACAAACGTTTGATTTGTCTGTTACATCTGGAGTAGAAGAGAATGCGATTGCTTTTGGACCAGCTTCGACTATAAATGGTATATGCAATTTTAAAAAATAAAAAGCTGGGTTCTGAAGAGACGCCCGTAGGCAATGTAAAATTATTTCTCGATAAACCGGTTAAAGTAAAATCAATCCTGGTGACATTCAAGTGCGAGCAATGGGATTATCAAACGAAAGAGAATACAGTTTTATTCGCAGTTGAATCGAGTATTTTACCATCTGACAGTAAGGCAAAGTTGAAGAAAGAAATTATCCTTACTTTTTATCATAGATGAACAAGGCGAACCACTTGAGGTTGGAAGTCATTTATATTTGTTTGCTATTCAGCTTCCCTCCTATATAAACTACCCACCTACAATTAAAGAATCATATTTTGGGCATAAAATCGAATACTCTTTAACGGCCCAACTTCAATATTGGTGGGACAATAACTGGAAAGAGAAATCAACTTCACCTGTCTTTATCACCTATTTACCTCTTGTTACTTTTAATGATCAAATGAATAGAAAAGCCCAATCTATGAAGAACACGATTAAAATTAAAAAAGGCTCTGAATATATAGATATTTCCGCTTCTTTGGTAAACCCTTCTTCTTGTCCAGGTAAGCAGAAAAAAAAAAATACACAGTAGTTGATTGGTTAATTTTTCCCGTTTTGCCCATCACCAAGGTGATTTGTGTTCAGTCAAATTGTATGCCCAAAATCATTCTTCTTTTAGTATAAATCAGGTCCATATATTATTATTAGCGACGAGTACTACTTTGCTAGAAAAGAAGCAACAAAAGCCAAATTTACCTATCACTTCTGGGCCTACCTATCATCGTAAATCACACCAGTTATTAAATGAGACCTTTTACTTGACCATTCCAAAACGTGCTACAAATCATACCTCTATCTGTCCATTAAAAATACCCGCTTCTTGTGTCCCCACTACTCAAACCCACCTAGGGAAATACCTTGATATTTCTTATGAACTCTTTATTGTGATTCCCTCTCTTGATTCTAATAGTGCAACTATTGACAGCAGCAACTTATCGCATTTACTGCTGAACCCTCAAGTGATTCGATTACCTCTTTTTATTACAACTGTACCTTATTCATCTTCATCATTGCCCGTACTCGATATACCCTTTGCAGATGATGAACATAACAACGACTTGCCTATATTCCTGTCTTCATCTACTCATGGATCACCTTTGACTACAGGAAGTGATTGGGGTTCAGGAAGTCCTATCTCAGATTCATTTAATGAAGATACTTCAGGTCATCTTTTGGTGCCTCCCATTACATCAAGAAGATCATTTTCTATTCATTCTAGCCAATCACACTAAAAAATGTTCTATATTACTTTAGGGGTGTCACAATAGATAATAACTTTTTTTTTTTTTTCGCGCCAATTACATAAGCAGCAGCAGTAGCAGTAGCAGAAGCAGCTGTAACTTTATTGTTTGCATAAATTATTCTTGAATAATGGCGCCACTGCCAATCATTATAATGTAAGGTATTGTTATACTCCTTTAATAAAATCTTGTTCATTGTATGACAAGTACAACTATAATATAATAATTTAAATCGTAAATAAAAAAGAAAAAAAAAAAGAGAGAGAGAGAGAAAGAAAGGGAGAATAAGAAGAATGAGAATGAAGAGAAGTATATAAATATCAAATAGGATAAAGGAAAAGGGGAAAGTGATACTTCTTGTGAATTTTTGGATTCTTTGGTATTTTAATTTCTTTTTTTTTTTTTTTTTTTTTTTTTTTTTTTTTTTTTTTTTTTTCTTTTATTTCTTTTTCTTACAGTCAACAATATGAGTCATGAGAATACAGTCTTGACTATGAATAGTAATGAAGCATTTCTACAAGAACAACCATCATCATCTACAACAGCAGATCAAAAGCAAGTTTCAAAGCTTATTTTGAGATCTGCCTTACAAAAGGCCAATGTAGCAGTTCAATGTGACTCTAACAATGATGTTCTTGGTGCAATAAGTGCCTACAAAGAAGCTATCTCTTTATTAGATCGTGTATTATCTACAGTTGAAAAAGACAATGATAAACAGCGATTAATGTCTATTGTAAGTTAGCTATTTTAAGGAGGGGCCAGAAATTTACCTTTTTTTTTTTTTCCTTTGTTTAGCATGATTCATATTCAGAAAGAATTCGATTATTAAGCTCCATTACAAAAGTTGAAGAAGAAGAAGAAAGTAGATCCTTATCATCATCGACATCTTCAGTTGAAAATAAAACAAGTAACGACTCACATCAATGGCAAGATACTTGGAAACACCCTCTTTCTCCACCAGCATTTCAAATACAAACTTCAAAAAGTACACCTACTCATAAAATGCAAGGTGATCTTGGTGATGGTGATGATGAAGATGAAGAAGATAGTGATAACGATTATCAACGAACTACTATGAGACCTCCTCCAAGAAACAGTTCAAGAGTGATCAATAATGATCGCTCATCAATAAGCTCTGATGATTCTCTTTTATCTTCTGAAGATGATTCTATTGTCGAACAACCAGCAATGGCTTTACCTTCATTAAAGAAGAATGAAGAATCGAGTACTCCCTTACCCAAAATCAGAACAGCCTATCGAGCACGTACTAGTAGTTTACCTAGACCACCCTTAATGCAAAGGTCTTCTTCTATGTCTACAGTTGAAACAATGACATCACCCCTTTCTCCTTTATCAGATAATCAACAAGAAGAAGACATAGATCCATCTACTCAAATTTATCCACCTCATATGTTAATTAATCGACCTATTGTGAGTCGACCTTCTATTGGATTAGGTTCTATGCGTCGAAAAGCAGCAAATCGTCTTTCTATGGAAGGATTTACAGTAGGCCGACAAAAAGTAATGAATCAAGGCTTTTTACAGTCTGAAGAACAAAGTCCAAGTCAATATTCAGATCATGCAAGTCAACTTAAATTACTATTTGCCCTTGAAAAAAGTATGTTTGAAGGAGCTCATATTACTCAAAAGCTTTATATACCCAAAAACTTATGGTAAATAGTATGACTCAAAAGAAACAAGCCTTTTTTTACATATTTTATCTATAGGCAACAACCTAATATTCGATTATCTTCAATGGACATTAAAGTGGCAGCATGTGAATCACTCATGAATGATATTAACAAATTAGAACAATGGACTTATTTAGATGACTTGATAAGTTCTTCCAGGTTATTGGATCACTTTGAAACAGCAGTCGACCATTTACAACTAAGTTTATCAAAAAAGTTAAAAAGAGAAAGTACATCAGAAAGTAATAAAGATCAAGGGCATAGTCATAATACCACTAGTCGAGATTCCATATCGGGAAGAATAGATGAAAAGAAAAAGACACAATCCTTCATGTCTTGGGGCACTAAATTAACAAAATCAGTTGAAAAGATGAATGCTTTTAGTTTAACCACCAAGACGTAAGAAAAAAAGTTAACAAAATAACAGTCAGAAATTAACCCTCTTTCATAGTGAAGATCAATATAAAAATTATATCGATGTATTACAAAGGTTTTTAACAAAGATTCACGTATTGGAACACTGGTTAAATCATTATCACACTGAAAAGATGAAATTTAGACAACCACAGCACGATGTTTTAATAATGAAGCTCAATAAGATATGTACAGTTATTAATCATATGATTGGTGGATTCATTATAAAAGATATTACTATTTTACTTGCTAAATGGCTAAAACGAGGTGGATCTTGGGTAAACGAATAATAAACGTTGTTTATGGCCAAACATCACAGTCTGCTTCTGTTAATTTGATATCAAGTACATCATTATCTTTGATTGTAGCAGTAGATTGTAATATATGTTCCTCTCTATCTTTAAGACTGTCACTTTTATGACATTCATAGCCTGCTTTTCTTCTATAAGCACTAACAAATAATTCATCATTCCATTGAAATCCTTGATGTCGAGACATAACCACAACAGGACAAGGTGCATATTCTTCTGATGAATAACCTATGTTCTTATCATAGATACGATATTCATAAAACTTATCCAAGTTATTTCTATGTACTTGCTTGCTAGTCATTTTTTTTTTTTGTTAAAAAAAAAGGGTTAAAAAAAAAAAAAATTATGCTTCTTGGGAGTTTATACGGACTTTTTATTAAAGTAACCAATGAGCACATGGCATTTTTGTATACTGCATTATGCAAGTTTAATTTTGAGCTCTCGTTCTTTATTAGCAGTAATAACAACCTTTCTTGATTCGGATAGATCTTCTACAAAAATCAACTTGCGCTTCTCACTCTTGATTGGGCATGTCACCCAAATGGTGTCGTAATAAGGAAAGAATCCACCATGAACAATCTCCAAGCCTACAAATATCTCAGTCTCTGTTGTTTCCATCCATATGTGTATCTCTGCATAGGCTTTCCCAGTATGATGATATAATGTGTCACCATCATCTTCATAGAGTACAAAAACACTTCTTTCTGCTGTCCTTTTTTTTAGGGGGAAGATTTGTACTCGGCGTTCGTTATCTGTAGAAGCATGTGTATTTTGCATCACTTTCCCAAAACACATCATAGATCCTGCTTTTACGAAAAATGGCGCTGCTTCATTTTCTAATGGAGCACTTACTGTTACTGTTGTGCTCTCAGTTGTGTCAAAATACTGTCCAGTTTGATAATGGTACCATGCTGTGCTAGAAGGAAGATATACTTGTCGTGTTGTTTGGCCTGGTTCATAAACTGGGGCAACGAGAATTGAAGGCCCTAACATAAACTCAAAGCTTTGATTGTATGTGTTGGTATCATCTTGATGATGATAAAATATAGGCCGAATGAGAGGTTCTCCTTGATAGTAAGCATATTGAACATATAACGTGTACAAATACGGAATCAACTTATATCTAAAATGAATACACGAGCGAATAATAGGTGTAACTTCGGGGTACTATTTTAGAATGTAAATTATTATGTGTATATGATATTATAAAGAAGACGATCATTTTACCATCCAAGGCTCTGTTACTGATCCATCATTATTCCATGAATGAATGCAGAACCGAGGCCAAAAGACGCTTTGCTGCACCCAACGCACAAATAATTCAGAATCTGGTTTAGGTCCTGCAAACCCTCCTACATCGTGGCCGTAACCGGCAGGCATATTAGAAAGCCCTGCACTCAATCCCATTGGAATGTTATATTTGACTGTTTTCCATGCTGTTGTATTATCGCCACTCCACGTTTGTGATACCAGTTCGTTGGCAAAAGGGGTCGCTGAGCGGGAAATTAAAAACGGTCGTTGTATTCCATTGTGCTCCATCACAGCTTCATAGGATGCTTGAATCATCATTAACGTCTGTAAGCTTGTTCCTACTTCTCGAGCAACAGTGCGGGTGTTTGGAATAGAGGGCCCGGATACCATCAAATTCGAATAATAACGTTTATCAGGAAGCATATGGCAGGCAAACGTACATCCATCGTCAGCTAGGGTGAACTCATTGTTATCTAGCCACAACTGGTATCCCTTCTCCAGCAATTGCGATTTAACGTGTGACTTCCAATAATGATACCCCGTCACGCTTGAGAAATCAATGTAGCTTGCTTTTCCCATGGTGTTGCGTCCTCCACGCCACTGCATAACACTACTGGGACCATCTCCATCCCAAACTAGTCCTTTTTCGTTTTTCATCTGCTCGAAATGAGGATGAACGTTTTGCAGGAGCCACGGCTTGATGTTGGCAAAGATGTAGATACCACGTTCTTTCAGGTGATGAGCAAGTTTTTCAGGGTCTGGAAACCGTTTCTTATTCCAAGTAAACACACACCGGTCTCCTTGATTATTGACAGTGTAGCCAGAAGAAAGGTGTATGCCGTCGCAGGGGATGTCATTTTCGATGCACTTTTCAATAAAACTCTCGATTTCGGACTGTGCGTTATCAGATTCGGCATAACCCATAGAGGAAGCAAGGTAGCCAAGCGAATATCGCGGAGGCAGATACCGGGGACGACTTGTGATGGAAGAATAGCTTTGAACAACGGAAGCGACAGAAGGACCATAGATCACGTAGTAGTCTATAGGTCCTGCATCACATTGATAGTAAGTATATGAGCCCCACATCTATATTTCAATATGAGTTTGCATGAAAGGAAAAGCGTATACTCTTGGACTTACAGCATCTATTTCTTGCCCCAAGTCAATGGTGGATCGAGAAAAGTTATTATAATAAATTCCATAAGCATTTTTGTTATCCCTGGAAAGACTGATAAAGAAAGGACAGAATTTGTAGAGCGGGTCAGAGGATTCGGCATCGTATCCCATAGAATCCAATCGCTCCAATCGAAGTCTCCTCCCTGCAAGGTTAAGTGCACCCGATTTTTCACCTAAGCCGTAGTAGAACTGATGTGGGTGTCCTTTTTGATAATGCCATTTTGCATGTGTAGTTGGATCGTAACCATAAGATCGAAAAGCCAAGTCCTGGGCAAACGGCGTTTGAGGATTGGTCAATGAGAAGAAAGAAAGGTGAAACGCAGGCGTCAGTGTAACAACGACTCGCAACTCCTTTGTTTCAAACGTGACGATGTCTTTCTGGGTACATGTTGTTGTGCCTTGATAAGAAGCATGATTATTCAAAGAGAGAGAATTATCGCTTGGTGTCAAATAGCGAACGCGGACAATACGTTCACTCACAAAATAAATGGTCAGTGTGTGTCCATCTGGGTTCTCAAATACAAATGGATGCTTTGTCTCTTTTAAAGCAAAATTCTCGGCTATAATTTGACGCATAAATAAAGAGGAAAAAGAGTGTTGAAAATTAAAAGACGAACATTTAGAAGCATACTAGAGTTTGGTTTGTCTTTCATTGGATGCGCTTTTTAAAAAGAAAATCCACCACCCACAGCAAAAATTTTTCTATTTTTTTTTTTTCTTTCAACACATAATCCGAAAACAACTAATGGCCACACAAGAGATTCCAGATCCTGTTACAGATTTTAAAGGCTATCAAAGTTCATTGTTCAAGTCTTTAGTGGCAGCTACAAGTGCGGCTAATGCGATTAATGTGACTGAAGTTGGCTTTTATCGATCTTTAGATCGATCTTTTGCTAAAGATATTGATCAAGCTGGAATAGCTTCATTGTCAACAGGCAATGAATTATTAGAACACTGTGCCATTGATTGTGGTATTTTTGCTAAACCACTTGAAGATGCTGATGATGCTATTCACAGATACGGACCTGTCACTTATATTTGTGATAGTTTATTAGAAAAAGCTGTGAGTTTACATATTGAAGAAAAAGGAATAGATAGTTAATGATTACTTTAGGATCTCTGCTTGGATCAATTACAAGGAAAAGGGGATCAAAACGAATTTAAACAAAATGCACCAGAAGTAACTCAAATTGCCACCAAAGTAATCTCAACAAAACTTTCTTCTCTTTATAGTATTGACATGTGTTTAGGATAATATGGAAGTTAAATTTTTACATGCTAACAATGTTATTCGGCCTCAACTCAAGTTCAAGGATAAGATTGATAACTCGAATAATACACCATTTATTAGAAAGATTGTATATAAGCCTCATGCCTTGGTTCCCCTTGATTCTACAGTGACAAACGAAGACGGCTCACTTCCTCACCCTTACGAATACGAAATCAAAAATATCGAGTACCCTGAAAGCATGTTTGAGGTGAGAGAGCCAGAAATGTATAAACCTTTGGAAACGACGTCAGCTACTTATGTTGATACAGAAGAGAAATTAATTGAGATGATGAAGCGCTTTGAGGGCCACGAAGAATTAGCAGTGGATTTAGAACATCATAATTATCGTAGTTATCAAGGCTTTACGTGTTTAATGCAAATAAGTACAAGAGATGAAGATTTTATTGTCGATACATTGGAACTTCGCGATAAGTTGTGGATGTTGAATGAGTATTTTGCCAACCCCACTATAGTCAAAGTATTACATGGTGCTCATTCTGATATTATTTGGCTTCAACGCGATTTTGGATTGTACATTGTGAATTTGTTTGATACTTACTTCCCCACCAAAGTGTTGGATTTCCCTCGTCATAGTCTTGCTTTTCTTTTGAAAAAGTATTGTAACTTTGATGCCGATAAAAAGTACCAATTGGCTGATTGGCGTATTCGACCTCTCCCTGAGGAGATGTTAAATTATGCACGCTCAGATACTCATTTCCTTCTATATATCTATGACTGTCTTCGCAACGAGCTTTTAAACAAGTCTTCATCAGCAGACAGCAACCTCACTCGTTCATGTCTTCAACGCTCTAATGAAGTGGCACTTCAAAAATACGAAAAGGAAGTGTATGATGCAGAAACTGGTCTTGGTTCCAATGGATGGAAGTACATGTTGTCTAAATTCAAGTTTGGACTGAATCCACAACAGCTCGCTGTGTTTAAAGCACTTCATCGTTGGCGTGATAATACCGCTAGAGAAGAAGACGAGTCTGTTCGTTATGTTTTACCCAATCATATGATGATGGCTTTAATAGAACGTATGCCTATTGATTCAAGTGGTGTAATTGGTGCCTGTAATCCTTGCCCTACTTTAGTGCGTATGAATGCACAAGTTATTTCTTATGTGATCCAAAAAGCCAAGGCAGAAGCTTTACATGCTAAAGAAGACAAGGCGGAGGAAACAGAAGTGACTGTTCATAAAGCAGAAACACAGACTTTGTCTAATACCAATGGTACAGTAACCACCACTATGCAAGTGCAGTCCATCAAGAGGCCTCATATAGATGATTCTGTTTTCGATTTGAAAAAAGTAAAGAAACTTAGAAATGAAGCTGTTAAAAAGTTAGAAAAGAAGACTTCTACTTTATTTGGTTCTTATTTGTAATAAAAATATGCTACGATTTTTTCTGAATCAACCCTAACTTTTGGGGATGTCTTTCGTGTTAAAAAAAATTTTTTTTTTTTTGAATCTTTCCCTTCTTTAAAGAAATGCTATTTGAAAGTGGTCCCAACAGAATACCTTTGAGTACTTGGTACTACCTTGGTACTGTTGGTGCATTACTATGGTTACAAAATATGATCGCTAGTACAAGAATGCCCACCCACTTTAAGCGAATTCTGTCTATTCCATTGCTTACGGCCGATCTCTTTTTCCCTATTTTCTTTATGGATGCTAGCGAATGTAAACAATAATACTGATAAGCAAAGATAAAGATGAAACTGAACATTTTGTATAGCATGGAATTTATTAGGTGCCACAATTCCTTTTATGGGCTTTCTTCGATTTGTGGATCTTATTTGGGTTGCACCTATGGTTCAAGGTACAGAACCTTATGCGACCATAGCCTATTTAAGAAATGAATTTTGGACTTGTTTGCGTACTCAACCTGAGAAAAAGAAGCAAGAGGATGTTTCAATGATTAAAAATAGAGTAAGTTCAGTCATATATACAGTCCTATTTCGTATTGACATGGTTGTCTGTGTAGAGATTTTATCATATTTTACCTCACTTTTTATTGCATGCTCTTGTGTCAGATATGATTGGTGCTTGGTTCATGACATTTAGTCAAAAGGACATTATGACCATGTATCATGACCAACCTCTTTACTTTTTTGGTTTTTTCTTGATGGCTCTTGTTGCTATGAATAGCGGTTTTACAGCCAACGGTTATATTATGCAACTGATTTATGTTGTTTTGTTTGAAAAGGGATCTTATTGTAAAGGTATATATACGAAAGGTTTACGGGATAATAGCAATTCTATTTACCATGGCATCATAGCTCAATGGCGTCGATTAATGGAATTTCCATACTGTGCAACCTCTTTGGGTGATATTTGGTCCGTTCGCTGGCACCAGGCCCTCAAATCCACATGGTTGAACTTACCTTTCACAGAAGTTCGTATTTTGACAGAACGTGCTTGTTCCAAATTAGGCATTAAATCGGGTAAGCGACTAGGTATAATGGCTGCAGCTTTATCGGTATTCATGATATCTGGTGTATTGCATGAATACTTGGTGTATGTCAATGTAGGTTATACAGACTACAAGTTATTTAGAGGAGAAGAAATGTGCTTCTTTACCATCCATGGTATTGCGGTCATGTTGGAAAAGCTGGTTAGTAGGAACTTTAAAGGACAGACTTGGACAACGCGTCCTGCTGTAATGATACTTCGACGTATCTGGACACTCGGATTTGCATGCTATACATTCCCTCTATTTCTTAGAGGTTTTATGCATTGGGACTCTTGGCATGCTGGTGCTTTCTTTCCTTATCAAGAACACATGTTAAACACAATGCGTCATATTCCTGGCTTCCAACATTTATGTGGAAGTTTGTATTAGTTCAATAAAAAAAAACGTGTTTTATATAGTATACATCACAATGAGAAGGTTTTGTCTAATGTATTAGATAAATGTTAAAAAGGCCGTGCTCATTAACTGTATATAGGAATTCTCAATGAGGACTGCATGATTTAAAACGTGTTCTATCGCGTATTTTACGCGTAGAATAAAGTCTTTCATTGGAAGGTTTGGCATCTCTATGTGTGTAAAAAAGGGACTACTAGTAACACCCTGCTTTTTCCTGCACCTTTCATAGAAAAAAAAAGGGGGACTGTTGTTAAGAAGAAGATCTATCATTCTATAACGCACGGAACATATAATACTAATATTGAAAAGAGGTAATTAGATTTTAATTGGACAGAATCATTTAAGGCAAGCAACAATAACCTATTTTATATCGTATCGATCAATTAGAAGGCGTTGGAATGTCAGGGGACAGGTTAGAATTTTAAAAGATGTGACACTAAACTGTAAAAGAATATTAAAAGTAGGTTCATTATAATTGGCTTTGTTTCATTTCTTTTGAAATAAAAAAGGGCAAAAATCCGTATTTCTGTTTTCCCCCTCTATAATAGTTATCTTCAACAGAAATAAAAAAAAAAAAAAAAAAAAAAAAAAAAAAAAAAAAGATTTTCCCCCCCTTTTCTTTTTTTTTTCTTTGTTTTTTTTTTTTTTTGAAAGGAAATATTTTTCGTGCCTGAATAAAATATGTCAACAAACAGTACTCATACCTCAGCGCCAGTAGTCGATCCAATTCCAATACAAAATGAAGATCCAAATAAACCTTTCTATACTGTAAAATACATGCAAAAAAAATAACAAAAAAAGAGAGTAACTGATTTTTTTGACCAACAAAAAAAAAAAAATAAACAAACAAAAAAATTACATAATATAGTTGGAATCTTTTTATGTTACGTTATTAAGTGAAAAATTCAAATCACATACAGAGGCTATTTCATTTTGCAGAGATTTATGTTCCAACTATGGATTCACTGTGAAACAAGAACAAAGCACACATAAGGCAAATAATGACAACTTTTTGTTTTTTGTCTTTCATTATTAAAATAAAAATGCATTTTTTTTTTTTTTAGAATATATATATTTATTGTTCTCGAGAAGGTTTACCTGACTCGCATAGAAATCCGAAAATAAATCCACAAAGAAATAGACAGTCTCAACGCTGTGAATGTAGATGGAGAATAGTTGTATTTGAAAACGACAACAGTTTCTGGGAGTTTAGAAAGTCTCAAAATATAGAAGCTTGTGTACATAATCACCCACTCTTAAAACCAGAACAAGTAAAGAAGGATTGGCCTAAAGAAGTATCTGAAAAGATATTTGAATTAGCAAGAAAACGATTACCTACAAATGAAATAAGACAAATAGTACGTGATCAATATCCTGATATATCTTGGGATGATCGTCGTTTTTATAATAGACTCTCGGAAGAACGTCAAAAAATGAAACAAAGAGATACTGTCACAAGAGCAATGCGTCTCTTAAATTTAAGCTTACAATTATGTATGGTGAACGCTGGAAGTGAAGACTTGTCTCATTATGCTGAAAGTAAACTACTTGACCTATTAGAAGAAACTTGTAAATTTGCATCAGTAGACCAAAATACTTTACAAACGCTTATTCCTGTACCCGGTAATTATGAAGACATCGACAATAATTTAAAGAAAGCTTCATCAACTATAAATGAAGATGTAAGAAGAAGATAAAAAAAAGGGGGGGAGAACAATGAATTAATAATTGTTCTTATTAGTTTAAATCAACAAAGGGTTATATGGCAGTACCTATACCTGAATATATCTTACAAACAAAGATGTACGGTCAAACTTCTGTAGGTGATATACGACGTGCTATCTTTGATACGCAACAACAAAGACCTCAAAGAGAGCCTAGACGTAGAAGGTCCAGGGCATTGTTTGCTCAAGATGACCAAGACAATGAATCAATGAATCTAGACACACCTGCTAGAAAACTCTCACGTCAAATGACTGCTGGTGGAGAAGATGATCTATTGGAGAGCATGTCGATCCAATCCTCTCCTCTAAATATGCCTAGAGAAATGAACCATAATAATAGCCAATCATTCATGGTTGGCTATTATCAACAAGAACCGTCAACGTCTTTATACCCTCCTAAATCTACTAGACAAAATCCTTTAATGATGTTTGATTTTATGTCTAGAAATCAGCAGCAAGACAGCAGATCGATGACATTTCCTATGAATAACAGGAATATTCCCAGGGTACCACAAGTGAATCCAATAGGGTATCAGATGCAAAACGTACTCAATGAAACTAATGGTAAATAACTAATATAAAAAGAGCCTTGTTTTATCTTACACATAAATAGCAGCTAAACGATACTATGATCCAATGACACCGAGACCTTCTTCTCCTCATATGATATCAACCTATCACCTACCTCCTCAACAACAACAACAACAACAACAAGACTTGTTTACGAATCCTACGTTGATTCCTCAACAACAATCAAATATGTTTTTATATAATTTAGAAGAAAATGATGAAAATACTTCACAACAACAACAACAACAGTTGTATCGTCGAGTTAGTGGTCCAAACTAAAATAAAACTTTTATGCTACTCCTTTGTCTGCTATTAAAGATGGATCTTTTGCCTGTTGGCATGGAGATAAAAGGGACAGCGCGTTTATTATTATTATTATTATTGTTGCTTAGGGAAATCAGGTTGGTTGTTAGGAGCAGCAGCAATAAATTCAGGCAAGGTATTTAGACTTTCATTGATCCTCGAAATAGTGGGAAACTGGGCAACATCAACACCCCAACGGTTGGCATTGGAAACAATAGAATTCAAAAAGACGTCTGCAATGGTTACTTCATCACCGACAGAATATTCACCACAGACAGCTTTTAAGCGTTGTTCTAAACCTTTAAATCCAGTTTCAATGGATTCTTTAGCCCACTGTGCTCTTTTTTCCATATCATCACCAGCTGCACGTCGAAGAACACCTAAATTTTGAAGAGGATGAATATCACATGCAATAATTTGACTGATTTCACGAGCCTAAAAATATGAGAGTGTTCAACATAAACATATAAGAATGAAGAGAGTGAGGCTGGACTTACATAAGCTCTTTGTACAGGATTTTTAGGAAGTAAGGGTCTCTCTAAGGTGAATAAAAGCTGAGTAATATATACTTATTTTTGACAGGTTGATTTTTTTTTTTTTTTTACCAGGATAGACTTCATCAAGGTATTCAATAATAGCTTCACTTTGGGTGATGAGTTCACCATGTTTTGTAATAAGAGCAGGTACTTTCTTGGTGGGGTTAATTCTCTCAAACTCCTCAGTAAGCTATATTAAGAAAGTTAGAGTGGCGTATAACATTTACAACAGCAATTACATTAGCTAAAGTAAGCAAATTAACTGGCTTGTATTCATAATCGACTCCCTTCCAAGCCAAAGCTATACGGGCGCGAATAGAAGCAGAGGATCTATAATAGTTATAGAGAATAGGCTACAATGTATTTTTGTGTAAATAGGCGTAAATTGTCTAGATATTTATATTACTTTTTGTTCGCTCATTGCTTATAATCGAGTTGAATGAAAGTAAAAAGAGAGCAGGTTTTCGTGTTGGTTTATTTATAGTTCGCTTTAACTGCAAATGTGCGAACCAAGGAAAATCGTTACACTGAGCTTCAAAAATGCGCATGAGGGAAAAAAGAAACTGGCTCTATTATATACTGCTAAAAAGTGGCTTGTATAAGTGCTCCAGTCAAAATATTTTTTTTTTTAACTTTTTTTGCCTTTTAGTTAATCATGTCAAAAGATCAAGTACAGAACGACCCTCTCGGTACAAAAGAGGTAGAAGAATACCAGCAAGAGGACTATGATGATTATGACGATTATGAAGATTATCTCGACGATGAATTGAACGATGCTGATATGTGGGATAATGCAACAGGCGGTAAAAAATAAAAGGCTGTAAGATAGATTAGAGTAACTTATATTTCGTACCAGATTTCACTAAACAATATAATAAACTTCGTCAACAAGTAGCTCCTTCACCGGCCACTGTTGACAAACCGGCGCCTGCAGTAAATAAGAAAGTGGCACCTAAAGTTGTTGCGCAAAAGACAAACGACCTTACAAAAGTGGATAAGAAGCAAATGCTAGAAAGTCAAATCGATAGTTTAGGGCACTTTGCGAGTCGTATTCATATTGAAGAGGATTACGATCCCAAAAAACTAACTTCGTCGGTTGCCAGTGATATTAAATTAGGGTCCAAGAAAGCCAGTGGTGGAGATAGGTAAAAGAGAGAGAGAGATAAAAAGAGACATGAAGAGCTAATGTATTCCCGAATAGAAATGTGCAGAAGGATAAAGCAGATAGAGCCACCGTAGAACAAGTACTTGATCCTCGTACTCGTATTATTCTTTTCAAAATGTTGAATAATGGTATCTTTTATGAAATCAACGGTTGTATAAGTACTGGTAAAGAAGCCAACGTGTATCACGCAATGACAGAAGATGGACAGCATAGAGCTATTAAAGTATACAAAACCTCTATTTTGACATTTAAAGATCGTGATCGATACGTGACTGGTGAATATCGTTTTAGACACGGTTATTCTAAATCCAATCCTAGAAAAATGGTCAAAGTATGGGCAGAAAAGGAAATGCGTAACTTGAGACGTCTGCAACAAGCAGGTATTCCTTCCCCCAATGCGCTTGTTTTGAGAATGCATGTGTTGGTTATGGAATTCTTGGGTGATAAAAACGGATGGGCTTATCCCCGTTTAAAGGATGCCCAAATTGAAAGCTCAAGATATCCTACACTTTACTATCAACTCATCAAAAATGTACGTACCATGTATCAAGTGTGTAAATTAGTGCATGCAGATTTAAGTGAATACAATATCTTGTAAGTACTGCTACATCGAAAAACTAGCCCTCTCTAACTACCCTTACTAGGTATCATTCCCGCAAATTATATATTATTGATGTTTCCCAGTCAGTAGAGCATGATCACCCACACGCTTCAGAATTCTTGAGGAAAGATCTTTCTAACGTAACAGATTATTTTGCAAAGAAGGGTGTGAGTGTGATGAGCCTTAAAGAACTCTTTAAATTCGTGACTGATGTTTCCTTTGGAAATGAGGAAGATGAAGTAGATGCCCGCTTAGAACAGGTGTGTGGACTTTTTTCTTTTGTTATTTATGATACTAACAGCTGACTAGATTCAACAAGAAATGAAAGATAACCCAGTAAACGAAGAAAAGAACAAAGAAGAAGATAAAGTGTTTATGCAGTCTTACATTCCAACCACTCTAGATGAAGTTATTGATGTAGAAAGAGACACATTAATTGTAGAAAAGGGTGACGGCAAAAAATTAGTGTATGCTGATTTATTGGGTGCTGGTGTGACAACTTCCATGCAAAATATGAATATCAATGACGATAGCGACGAAGAATCTGAACAGGACGCAAGTGATAATGATGGTTCAGAAGATGAAGAAGGTTCTGACTCAGAAGACGATTCAGATAGCGAAAAGGCCAAAAAACCCAAGGGTAAGAAAAATGAAGACAAAGATGAAAAGAGAGAAAGAAAACAAAAAGCCAAAGAAGAAGCTAGAGAACGTAGAAAACACAAACTCCCCAAGGCAGAAAAGAAACGTAAAATTAAAGTGAGCAGTAAAAAGAAGAAATAAAATGATTTTGAAATCATTATCCTTTGTTGTTACATGAATTAGCAGTTACTGATGTGCCCTCATTCAAACGATACATAATTGTGATACTGTCACATATAATGTTGTTGACAGAATATTTGAATTGTTGTTTTTGGCTAATAAAAACAAGGAGTTTATTGTTCTGAGGATTGGTTATTCGTTGATTGACTAGCACTCTTTTTCTCTTCAAAAGCTTTTCTCCAACGCTCTTCTCTTTCTTGTTTCATTTTGTCTAAAGCACTTCTCACTTCTTCCGATGTGGTAGGTGGTTTCTAAAAAAAAAAAAAAAAAAAAAAAAAGAATCCTGTTATATATAAACGCATTCTGTGAGAAAAAGAGAAGAGTGGCTTACATAGGTAGTATTGATGTCAGGCCAGAATTTAATACCCTTTACATAGTTCTCATAAAATTCAGGCCCACCAAAGTATAACATGACACCGACAGGGAAAAATACGTAAAAACCAAACTGAATTGATTTCATTATTCTCTTTTTTTAGTGACATGAATGAGCATTTATTAAATGTTATAAATTTACTTTAACAACTTCTAGTCTTGGTCCACCCATTTTTGTGTTAATTAGCTGAAAAAAAAGTGTGTAAGAAATAACCCTGGCTTTGACAGAAATGATTGTAATTTTGTGGTGTGTTGTGTGACGGCTATGTTATGGCCAATGGCGCATAAACTTACCGTTTGATAGGCACAAAAAAAAAAGGCAGCTAATTCTTGGTGCACGCATTATACGAGGATTTGCTATTTGCGCACGCTTATTATTCACGGATTTCGTTGAATCTTTACTGAACAATAAATGCTCCCTTCTTCTTTGTATATCTGACTGTTCTCGAGACAATAAACCCTATTTCTCAGCATAATAAATTAACCATCATAGAACAAAGAGACATAAACAAAACCACAATTTGACAGCATTTTTTTATCATTTATAAATAGGGGCTGTTATTGCGACTCCTTTTTTTCTTTTACATCTTATGCAAGCTTATATCATTCGAGAAGAGGGCTCACTTTTGATAAAGTATGTGAAAATAGTACGTGCACCAAGGACTACTCCCTTTTGTTAATGCCGAAAAGCATAATCCTGTTAAAATTGCATTTTGGAGGCCCAAAAAAAATATGGGGAAAAACCCCCTTTCATGTATAGTGGTTCTATGGAGGTACGCCACGCTTCGCTTGAAATATGGCTCAAAATTATCCTAGATTAATCGACATCGTTGGAAATAACTACGACTTCCATGTATAACAAAATTTGTAAAACCCCTTTTGACGATTTTCTTTCAAAAGAATATGGATCGCCCACCAGCCTTTGTATTATTTGGCGAATCTATTGCAGGACCATACCAATATGCAACAAGTTGGAGAGACGTTGCTTCCTTGTTAAGAACATGCCATCAGTTCCACTATGTTGGGCGCAAACAGCAGTTGGAACATCAAAGTGTTACGTAAGCGCTCCAAAAGATTCCCATCAACGACAACAATTTCCCTTGCAACACCCACTACTCACAATGTCAGTCTCAGGTCCAAAATAGAATTTACGAATCATCATATTTTAAAAAAAAAAAAAAAAAAAAAAACGTTAGAAAGTACCCCTGCCACTATTTCTTGTACTTTTGTTGCTGTATCACCAAAAGCGATTCAAAAGGATCAAACCAATTCACTTTGGTCTCTTGTAATTCGCTTGTCGTGCTATGAGAAAATGATGAAGAAAACAACAACTGCAAATTTCAGCGAGATGTTGACTGCTCTCCAAGGACTCGATATTTAATAGTCTTTTAGGTGAGCTCGTTCACATTCTTGCCCTTGTGGAGAGTCACACTCCTTGCTTTTTCCTGTCTGTTGTTACGGAAAAAGACGCCAAAGATATTGGTCTAAAAGTGTTTTCCGGTTTGAAGAATGTGATTAAGGAAAAACACGCCTCAGTCATTAAGAAGGTTAAAGATAACGTATAGTTCACAATGATTCACTGCGACTATCGACTTTATTATTATGAAAAAGAAGACACTATAAAAATATCATTTTATATATAGCGTTTAGAAATAGCTTTACTACTGCTTCCATGCATAAGTGTGTATATTTATAGCTCAGTACTTGATATCTATCCGCATGGTCATACTATATGAAGGTAAAAATGTTCTTTTGGATTGGAAAGCTAATTGATTGCCTTTTTGGTCAAGTTTTTCGATCATTAGGCAGAAACCTGTAATATGATTTGGAGAGCTTGATTTTGCATCATGATATAAATGGACGGCATATGCTTCAAAGCAATTTTCAACCGTCTCAATTCTAGTTTCAGAGTAAGAACAGATTTGACAGCTTCTTTAATTCTTTCATTTGTCTCTGATTATCTTTAAAATATACAAAAAAAAAAAAAAAAAAAAAAAAAAAAAGTAATTGATTTATAAAATTTCGAATCCTACTAATTTAGCAACCGTTCAGATAGGCAGCGACCATTTTTCTTTATTCATACAGATATTTCAGACTAAGTTGTTTTTAACGTCCTGCCTTTATATTTTTTTTTCGCACTTTCATTTTTTGAAAACCGCAATTTGATGCTATACGTTCACTGTAATATTTACCCATATCCCAAAAGGTGTTTTCTTCCCCTTCTTATTATCACAACGACCTGACCAGGACAACACATCATAGGAAAATTCTATGTGCTCATTGGAAATCTTTTATTTTTCCCAACTAAAAGATATCGTTTAATATCTTTATGACTATTATATCAGGCACGTGATGAGAAGAGGCTATAATAATAAATAATGTTGAACTGATAAATGATACATTATTATAGGTATATACGAGAAGAAAGGAGATCGCATTTATTGACTTATACCATCTTGTAATATTCTGCGTTCTTTTTTTTTTTTTTCTTTCGCAGTGTGATAGTATTTTAATACCAATAGCATGGCGCTCAGGGTTAAAGTAACGTATAATGTTACTTTGATCTACTCTACAGAGGATCTGTGTCATGGAATAATGACTTGCTTCACGGTGGCTTGTTGTACGCAAAGGGATTAGGAGTGAGTGGAAGTCTTGCCTGTTATGGAAATTAACATATGCCAGATGCCCGTTGTAATACTGTATTAGTAGAGACGCCGTGTACAGTACTACATATATATCTTTATTAGTAGTATGCAAGGGCTATGTTCTTTATGTGACTTTGACGCAATATCTCACAATATAAACTAGTATAATTAAACTATGCAAAGTATGTAAGCATTCTATATAGGAGTGTGGTGTGATATTATACTTGGTCTGGTATTACCTCAACTTCAATGGTAATTATTATGCTATACTAAATAACCATCTAACATAATAACGAGATTATTAGGAAAGTCCAGTAGTGTCCATATTACTTGAATATATAAGAAAAAGAGAAATTATAATGTATATTGTACAGTATTCATTGTTTTGATTGACAGGCTCTCCTCACAATTGTAATGTAAGAATTCTAAAATTAGCACAAGCTCACACAAAGTGAGTTGTGATAACACATTGAATCAGAACGACGTATATATATATATATATAATAGTTTAAGTTTACGCATATGCATTCATATACAAATACATTTGCTATTAGAATAACAATGTCAGGCTCTACCTGGCAAAAGTTATAGTAACGTATCGAATCTATGATAAATGTTCTTGAGGTCGAAATTAATTTTAAATGGACTCGAGACACAAGCCCAAACTTTTTTTTTTAAATTAAAATGCGTGTATAATCTTACTGTGTTACCATGACGATAGCACTCTCTTTTTTTTTTTTTTTTCCCTCCTCTTTTTTATTTTTCTTCTGGTTGGTTCTCCCTTTTATATATATTTTAAGCCTTAGTTTTTTTTAATTCTATTTTTCTCTCTCTTCTTTTCTCTTACAATAACAAAAAGTGCGTATGTAACATTTAATAAAAATAGTAGTGTAAATATTGACTGTTCTTATTTTATGTAAGGAAGTATGCCTTTTCTTTCAGCGAATACGAGTAGTAGCTACCAAGAAGAGATTCCAATCACATCAACACCTATTTTCGAAGGAAATTTATATATTAGAACAGTGAAAAAGCAGTGGCAGTGGCGGCTATTTCGATTTGATGGGTCAAACTTTACTTGTTTGTCTACTAAAAAAGTCAAAGTTTTACCCCAATCCATACAAAATACGTCCTCTCTTTTATTAATGACACCTAAAGACAAAGAAAAAAGAATAATAAAAGACGAAAAATTGGAATTAAAATACTATCAACTACCAGAATGGACAATAGATATAACAAATATTTCTTCTATTTCGATTTTAAAAAGAAAAAAACACTCAAATAGCAACGTCTCCAAGTGTTTCTCTATACGCACCTTTGACTCGAATCAATTTATCCTAAAAGCTCAGAAACAAAAGGACTTGGAAAGATGGTTATTTGTACTCACAAAGATGTGGAAATTCACTCAAACTATACAAGACCATTTGAATCAGTATTATAGCACTCCTACGCCTCCTCAACTTGTACAACAGCAAATAGAAGAAACTGTTGATGACAATACACCTCTTGCTCACACAATGAATACCAAGCCTTTATCAAGCGAAAAGATTCAAGTCATTGAAGAATGGAGAAAATCTTTAGCCGAATTAATGGCAAACGACCCAACAATTCGTATAACTACTCCTCCTCCTATAGAACCTATTCCGGATGATGACACCATGTCTATATTTACCGATATGACAAGCGTTAGTAAGAGGCCCAAGAATAGTATAAAAAGAAGAACATCGAAGCGCTCTACCACTGCCAGCCGTTCATTAAGGCGTAATAAATCGAATAGTGTCTCCCCATCAACTAATAATAATAATAATAATAAGGAGTCATCATTAGAAGGGAGACCATTATTAAAAAAGAAACGATCAGACGATGTAAGAAATTGGATGAATGATAAACGAAAGTTATCTCATATTCAAATCGAGCCTTCCTCCACTCAGAATCAACACTGCAGTACTTCACCAGAAATTGTGCAGTACATGAATTTCTTTCAAGACGCTTTGACCATCTGCGATGATGAAGCATGCCCCTACGAACACTACCCACCACAGCAAAAAAATAGTGTTAATAACAAGTTGAAATACCACACTTCAGTCCGAGGTAAAAAATTAATTCAAATTAATCAAGGAGACCCATCATCACCCAACAACAGTGACAATCGTCGTTCAAGAGTCTGTGAAGAAGGAGATGATGTTGACGAGAAAGAAAGAGGAAGAGTTGGTAGCCATTCATCATTAGAGCAAAAGAAAAGACCAATATCCAAAGATGGTGATGATGTAGTAGCAGACTCAAATTTGGATACCTATCTCCCTGCTACTACTCATATTACAAGACGAGCATCTATACCGCTAATGATCAATCAACATATCTCACAAAAAGAACAGCAGCAGCTATTACAGCAGCAGTACTTGTTTGATCAGCAAAAAATGAACTTTCTATCTCCTTTACAGTTTATATCTTTAACTGGTACCAGTTACAATAATAATAATAATGCACTAATTCAAGAACAACAGAAAGAAGAAGAAGAGGAAATGAGTTTAGCAGATTTACAAAAGTCACTCAGACAAATAAGCATTCATCATCAGCAGTATTATCATCCCTCTTACCCTACAACTAATTATCATACGAGGTCGACCTCTATGAACGACTTACAACAACAACAACACCAATATGTGCAATATCCTTCCTCCATTGTAGCGCCTGCTATTCCACCACATCAATACCATCGCCCTTCATCTTTTTATTTACCCAATGACTTTAGTTATCAACACCAACAATTTTTGGGCAATAACATGGCTACTAGTACAAACCCACTAATACCCTCTTCTTGTCCTCCAACTGTCAGGAGGAAGAAATAATAATAGGCTCATCTAATTACATCTATAAATTTTTAATAATAACAATAAAAAACAACATGCCGTTTTATTTATGCATTTGTATATTTATAAACTCACAGTAATAGATAAGAGTTGTGCTATGCATTCTCTTTAATAGAAGATATTATTCTTGTATTGGAGTAACTATACGCCTTAAGAAATAAAAATACTACTACACTATTGATAAAATACACCGCACGTATGTCCGTCCATCATATATAACAAACATGTAAATTGTGGGGAAACCTTAAAATACTGCTAATAGTGTTTGAGACTCGGTCTAGTGGGGTTAGGTTACTTGCATCTACTAAAAAATGGGTTAATAAGACTATTAAATATTCTATCAATCGGCCCGTTTGAAAACGTGTATATTATACAATATTGCACTTCATAAGAGCCATAACTTAGTACTAAGAAGGGCAGTAATACCGGTAAAATTTGTATTTATTAACGAAAGAGAAGAAGGGGCAATGTTGTGTAATTAAAAAACCAACTCAAGATAGGAGAGAAGGGGTCAGTTTTTTTTTTTTTTTTGGAGGAATCTTCCTACCCTTATAATATAGCTCTTTCTTCCTTTTATATCATACATGTTTTCAAAGTTGAATAAAATACCAGACGGCAGCTATAAATATGTTAATCTACCATTTCAAACAGAAGAACTTGTATTAGTACCTCCTCCTGCTTATTTTTCAAAAAACAAAGACTATTCGTTGATGCCGAATGAATGCGATATTCTTTTACTGAACGAGACCAGCCGCTGTAAAAAACGAGCACTACTAAACAAGTCTTCTCGAATATTAGATCGAATAGGTAATGTACTATTATCATACTAATACTTTGATGCGTAATAATGTGTTACTTAGAGTTTGTATCAAGTGAACCTTACATAGTACAAATAGGAAACAAAATCGGCTCAAGTAATATATCAAATCTATCAATACCTTCAACTACAACTAGCTCTACGAGAACATCCTTAGATGAGAGCAATAGTATCAGTATGCATACATCTCGATCCAGCATGTTAGCATCAGTCGCGAACTTTTTAATATCATCTACTAAAAGTCATGCAACAAACAGAATTATACACGAAAATCAGAAAACAGAAGTGGAGCTTTTGTTGAGTAAAGTCAAATTGATGGAATCTCGCATTAAAGAACTAGAAAATGAAAAAGCCGATACATTGTCCAGTACTAGTAAAGAGAAAGAGTTAGCTGAGCTTAGCTTTGAAAGTAGTGAGTTAGCCAAACATGTAAGAGATAACTTTTCTTTATTTAAAAGAAGAAACGCTATTCTTTACTGACCTATGTGTATATACTTACATAATTCAATAGGAAAACGAAGAGACAAACTTGTATTTGGAAGACTGCAGACAACTGGAAAAAGTATACAACAACGAGATCGAGCTACTAACTGATAAACTGAAAACCAGCGAGACAATAGGTTCATGCTCCTCTAAAGAGCAAGTCAGTAATTCGAGCTCAATATCGGATAACATGCTCAGTCAAGAAGAAAACCAAAAATATACAAGTAAATCAACGCATCAACTAGAACTGTGTCTGCTTTTAAAAAATGAGCTATTAAACAACAAGGAACTTGAATTTGAGAAACAAAGAGAATCTCTTGAATTGCTAACAAAGCAGTTCGCAGAATACAGGGCGTACATGGAAAAAACAGTGGTTCCTTATTTGCGAAAAGAAAGAGGGGATGTGAGATCAGTTAAAATGCATTATATCAAAATACTAACGGAGCTGTATGAAGCTAAAAGAATAATCAACAAGCAAGCGCAAAGTATGAATTTATTGAAATCAACTATACACTGCCTGACAACACACAATGAACAAATGAACAGAAACTGCCACTATTAAACAAAAATCAGTTTTCGCGCCTGTACACATACATACACAATAACTATCTATTATAACCCGATAAAAGAAAAAGTTGCCTGCTATTCCAGCTGTCTACTAGCAGAGCATTTCCTCGATACAAACTACATTTTCAAAGAGTTCATTTGTTCCTAATTTATTCTTTAATTCGTGTGTATATAGCTTTCTTAAAGAGTAAGGTTCATAAACTTTCTCTTAGAAAAGCACATCCACCATTTACTTAATTGGCCATCTGCATAAATTCTTTCGACCAATCTGAGAACAAGCTCTTGTCTAAGTTGTTGCAGGTATTGCTTCATTTGATCTAGTTATAGTCAGTTAACGTCTAAAGCTTGTCTCGGTTTTGTTTGTCGTCTTTATTTTTACCTGTTTGGAATCTGTCAGCAGGTGCTTGGTACATGACATTTAAAGGGAAAGCTGGGTCTCCAGGGATAGAAAAGTTGGACAGAGCTAATGTGTTTAATGACTTGAAGGCTTCTCCTTGAGGCATGTTCTTATTCAAAGAGCCAAGACATTGCGAAATGAATAAAATTAAATAAATAAGGACACGATCAGCATTTCCTTTAATCTCGAAATTACGGAAAAGACAGTTAGCACGGAACAAGTCGAGCGCCTCGTCGATAATATCTTCAGCATTGGAATCAGCTATTTTAACCTTAGTGAGTATATAACACGTCTTCCCTTAAAAAGCCCTTTGCATACCAAATGGTGCATTTCCTCTATATTTTGTCTTTACAGGCAACAAGAACATATTACCAACAGACTGGTAGTCGCCGTCGTTAAATTGAGAGTGATATGCCTAGAAAACAAGAAGAACTGTGTCAATAAAGTTGTGCACTCATCTCGGCTTTACAACATACAGGCATTTTTATTAGAAAGTTATTGTTTTCGCTAAAATAACTAACAAAAAAAAACAGGTTCAGATGACCATCGTGTTTCTTTATATTGAGTTTACCAAGTACTACTTCTGAAGAACTGAGAAAAGTCAAGCAAAAAATACCTGCAATTGTGGGAAGCAAAGAAAATCGTGAATATTCAGTGTCCGCCAAATCTCCATTTGAGATACGTCATTTGCTGGTATTCTATGCTGGCGTTATCACTGAGCCTTTTTCTCTTTGTTAGTAAGGAGCGCATCACATACTTGTATATTTGCAAAATATTCGAATTCTTTTTTTTTTTTTTTTGTAACTGCAGGTAATTCAATGTTCGCCTTTTTGCTCCCATTAATATGTGTGCTGGCTGAACCGCAGCTTCTTTTTTTTTTTTTTTTTTTTTTTTGTTTTGTGG
>JNEK01002370.1:0-10391 GCA_000697295.1 Mucor indicus B7402
AACCCCCGGTTTTTTTTTTTTTTTTTTTTTTTTTTGGATTGTGTGACACATTTGAGTTTCTTCGCGAATAGAAGCCCTTTTCATTTTCTCTCTTTCACTTTAGCTGCAACTGATGCTTGACTTTATTCCTTATATTCCGCCTAACACAAAAGGCGTGGAAAGCGTTATTTGGCAGACTGCTTTTCAAGCTTGGACCTTCAACTTGTCCCGGTTACTAGATATGCAAGACGAATTATTTCTAAAAGAGACAACGTCAAATACTTCACTTGCACAATTTGTAGAACAAGTGCTTAATGAACAAATAGACGACATGGCAACAGTTGATTCAACATTGATCAAAGGAATTTTCTTCATTTATTTACGTTTATCAAAACTTGAAAGGGACACTTCCCTCACTCACCCACTTTTGACTATCGGCAGAATCTGCAGTTTCGCCATCGTGTACGGGGACTCCAACACAAATGAGGTGCGATCAATTATATCTGAACTAGTCAAAAAAGATAGTCATATTGAGCAGCAATTAGTGTCTTTATTAAACTCTCTATCTGAGGGTGTCCAATCCATTCCCTCTTCTTTGAAGCCCCCCGTCTCCGTCGACTTATTGGATCAGGCCTATATGCTGGTGCGCACATTTGACGCCCTTTTATCTGCTACACTATTAGTAGACTCTATTTACTCTACTTTAAATACGCTGGATGCAATTATTATTCAATGCTACGATATGTTGATCCCTATATTGAAAGCTAGTGTCCAAGATGACCCTGATGCTGCGCCTCACGCATTTCTCATTAAAAAAACACTCGTCTCCTGCTTCAACACGTATGTAGATATATACTTTTTCCAACCACTCGGATTAGTGTCGTCGTTATCAGATCATCATCAGCTTACTATCGTTTCAGAAGAGAAGGGCCACTCAAACACAATCATCGAGTTGATGTGCGAAAAGATTATAAAGTATATTGAAGAAAGCGGATTGGAATCCACACTCTCTGCTTTTGTTGATGGCCCATTAATTATGGACTGGGAAACTGAATATCACATTACCGAAAAACTTGGTTGGATCAATAATACTTTGTTCGGCAACGACGACGCGCGCATTGAGTTCTTAAAGTTGTCGATGGAGCAAGTTCGCGATAGCAATAGGGGGACCGGTACATGGGGGGAATCGCTCAACCAACCTATCGACATACCTGCAGTCGACTTAGATATCGAGATAGCATCAAAGATATCCCAAGTTCACGATCTATTTCCCGATTATGGTGAAGGCTTTATTGAAGCGTGCTTGAAAGTTAGTGATAACAATGTGGAACAAGTCATTATGCAGCTCCTCGAAAATAACCTTCCATCTGCAGTTAGCCAATTAGACAGGTCGATGGAAAGAACCCATTTACCTAGCTCAAATGCTGCAGTTGCTCAGATGGAGCACTTGGAATCTGAGTCATTAGATTTACAAGAAGGACGTGAAGATGTGCTGAAATCAAGACACAACATATACGACAACGATGAATTTGATATATTTAACCGTAAAAGCGTCGATGCCTCGAAAGTATACGCGGGCAAAAAGAACAAGGCAAATGCAGACGATCTTTTGGACGACAAAAGCTTTATCCAAAACGAAAAAAACAAGGTTTTTCAGCGCGTTATCGACATGTATGACGACGAATACGACGATACCTATGATGACATCAATGATGCAGGTATTCCTTCAACAGTGGATAATGGTGAAGGGGACTCAGCGTTGGATGTTGTAAAGAAAAAGCAACAGGAAAATGATCCAGGTAGTCAGAACGAAAGCCTGCTGGTACATACGCTTGTCGAAAATCCTGATCTATTCGGACGCAAAGGTTCCATTCGTAAATCTACTAAGCGCGCAGAATTAAGAAAACGTACTGGTATGTCCGATGAACAGTTAGAGGGCTGGGCAATCATGTTCAATAGAAATGTAAGTGTTGGCCAATCTGCCTTACCGAGTTTTTCACTAATTCATGCCCTTAATATAGCCCCGAAAGCAAAGAATCCTCGATAAATACATGCTTTTTGACGGCAAGCAAACGGAAGTCTCGAAAGAAACCAGCGAGGCACAAAAGCAGGAGGAGAAAAAGGCTAATAAGAAACCGCCTATTAGTGAGGCAAGAGATAGAGCTTACAAGGATAAAAATAAAGCGCGCTTTGCCAACCATAACCGTAAATCTGGGAGAGACAAGAAAATTGCAAAAGCTTCACCTATTACCAACCAGAACAACGCATAGACTAGATTTGATCTTGCACTTTATTTTTTTTTTTTTGGTAAATAAAGATTGTTTATTGTTTGATTGACAAATGCATGTTTAACAAGTATGTATATTTAATATCAATTCATTACATATTGCCACTCTTGAAGTAGCATGACTTATGTAGAATGTTGCAGGTTTAAAACGCCTCAAGCAGTGAAACGATACAGCGTGGTTACTTAATATCTCTTTCCCTTTCTTTCTCTCGAAAATTATAATATCTCATTAGAGTTAAAACTATGCTCAGTTTGCCGCAAGGATATAAAGTGAGCACACACATATCTTTAGTAGTCTATAAGCCCCTGCAAAGAAGAGTTAATTGTGTACTATAACAGCTTTCAAGACATTATAAATGTATTGTGACTTAATAAAAAACGGAAGACGGTTGTATTTAACTGATTATATGTTTAATAATAGCTTGTTGCTGTATGAAAAGTTCTATATCTAATAAATATTTGGGAATGATGAAAGTGTTATTTTATCTACAATTTACTGCCTGCTTTAGCCAAAGCAGTAGCACGTTTTTCCTGTTCTTGTTTGGACAATCTGAGAAGACCTTCTTGAGCGGTGGTGGCAACCAAAGTCCCATCTTTGCTATAGATTCTACCAAAAGCCATACCACGTCCAGCAACAGTACGAGGACTATGCATATCATACAGTAACCTATACAACACTTTGTCAATACAATCATTTTAATGTTTATGTTTATGAACTTTTACCACTCATCGGCTCTTGTTGGAACATGGAACCACATGGAATGATCCAAACTTGCCAGCATACCGAGCCCTCTGAAAGCCACTCCATTTGCTTTTGCAGCCGTGCCAACAAAACCACTGTCGGATGCATAAGCAATCACACAAGCATGAAGTCTCTTGTCTGAATTTAATCTACCCCTTGTTTTAAACCACCGGCGCTAATAAAATTTACACGTCAAAAAGTGTAACCATTATATGTACAAACAATCTTACTGCAACGAGAGAAGGAACTGGCATCTTAATTTCACGGTAGTCCACAGGTGAGCTTTCCTCAATGCGAAGTTTGATATGCTCGCGATATTTAGGTGATAAATCGTTTTGCTCCAATGCCTTTTGTAACAGATCAACGTCACTAAAAAAAAAAAAAGAAACACTTGCTTAGTACTTTGTTTACCCTGAATAGTTTTGTTACTTACGAAGGCAATGTATCCGGTTCAGGAACTTCGGGCATTTCAGTTTGGTGAACTAATTGGATACTTGTATCAGGTTTGGTAAAACTGAAACTGCAAACAAAGATGGCTTTTCCCTTTTGAGAAGCAGTTACAATTCGAGTAGCGTATGATTTGCCATCTCGGAGTCTTTGAACTTGATAAATTACTGGGACTTCGACATTACCAGGTAGAATAAAGTAACTATGAAGAGACTATGATCAAAGTAATTAATATAAAGGAAAAGCTTGATTACTATTCATATAGTACGTTACATGAATATCAAATTCGTCACTAACAGTGTAAAATGCAGCTCTTAAGGCTTGAGCAACAATCTATATGTACTACTTGTGTAAGCACCAACATCTATTATTATTAATTTATGTTACCTGTCCACCAAAAGTACCTCTGGCACCTACAGGCAACCATAGCTCCTTACTCATATAAATGTTTACATCAATTTCCTGTACTTCAACAGCATTTTCCATACGAGTACCAAAGTCTTCGTCGTTTGCGTCACCAAATTTTGCTGTAATGACCGGAGTAGAGCTCTTTTTGTCAGCAAAAGAAATAACGGCAGGGAAGGTTGAATTAGGCATGATAATAATAAAAAAAAGTTCAAAAGGTAAATTATAAGACGAAAATCCATTGTTCTATAATATTTATATGGTTTTTAAACACAGTCACGATTTTTTTTAAAAAAATGTTCAATTCGAATGACTAAAGTAAAAAAAGATTTGTTCAGGCATATGTGTACAAGTGCCAAAAAATATTACAAATTTGATATATAATGGTTTTTACACGACGAATCGATTTTCAAATGCTTAGTCTGCCTTTTTTGGACAAAGTATAAAAGGAAATTCGGATGAAACATTAATTTTCAGAAGGTTAATGGTTTCCTGTCTATGATAGAAACTCTTCTCATTGTATAAAATACAGTTGCTGCTACTCGTTGTACATTAGTTCACTGCTTTAATCACTGTAGTTTTTATGTATATTTTTTATTTTGTTATAATATGGAGCGGGCAAATAGTTAAAACAAAATTACTGCAACTTATTCTTCAAAGTATTAAGCAATTTAATACCATCCTTTGCAAAGTTTCGAATACCCTCAGACAGCTTTTCAGTAGCCATAGGGTCCTCATTCATATCCCAGCGGAAAGCCCTTTCATTATCAAAGTATGCAACCTTTTCTTCGTTGTCGCTACCCTTAGGGTTCAGTTTACGCTCCAGTTTTGAGCTGTCACTTTGCAGTTCACCCAAAAGCTTAGGGGAAATAGTGAGGAAATCACAGCCTGCTAATTCCTTGATTTCGTCAATGTTACGGAAAGAGGCACCCATGACAATAGTCTTGTATCCATGTTGCTTGTAGTAGTTGTAAATTCTAGTAACGGAGATAACGCCTGGATCTTCGGAACCAGTATAATCTTTGCCAGAGTGGGCCTTATGCCAATCAAGAATACGGCCAACGAAAGGTGAAATTAAGGTGACGCCAGCTTCAGCACAGGCAACTGCTTGAGGGAAACCAAACAAAAGAGTCAAATTACAATGAATTCCATGCTTTGTTTCAAGTTCGTGAGCAGCATGTATTCCTTCAAAAGTAGAGGCAATCTTGATCAAAATACGCTCTTTATCAATACCTTCATCTTTATAAAGGTCAATCAACCGAATCGCTTTATCAATAGTAGCTTGCTTGTCAAAGGAAAGTCGAGCGTCAACTTCAGTAGAAACTCTGCCTGGTACAATCTTCAAAATTTCCTTTCCAAAGTTGATTAGAAGTTTATCAAATGCCCATTCAGCTTGTTCATTTATATCGCTTCAAAATTACATCAGATATTATTTACTACATATGGCATTGCTATTTTCTTGTCTTACCTGCTTTTCTTCTTAGCAAAAGCAATAGCGTCATCGATAAGCTTAGCATACTCGGACTTCTGAGATGCAGCTAAAATCAAAGAAGGGTTTGTAGTAGCATCTTGTGGTTTGTATTGTGCGATAGCTATGTATTTTTGCGAAAAACATTCATGTTAGACAAAAAAAAAGTGTTGTTTTATACACCTCGTGATAATGTTTACTTTCAAAGTCGCCAGAATCAGCAACAACGGTAGTGAATTCTTTAAGTTGATCAAGAGCAGAAGGCATTTTATGTATATGTTTAGAAAAAAAAAAAAGAGGGTTAAAAAAGCTGGTGTGAGAATCACTTTTTTTTTATAACCAAGTCGCTTCCAACCAAATTATTCGCATTAATATTAATTGTGTTTCATACTACGGGCCATACATAAATGCTATACAATGACTTCAATCTGATTCTATATTAGCATCATTGGACTCCGCATGTCTGTCAGCAATAGGCTAAATTTATTATCCCTCTTCATATGCGATTAAGTAATAATTTTATTTGATAATATTTAAGCCAATGAGCACATAGCATTTACATGTTGCACCAGACCCTCACTAACATATGGGGGCTTCGGCTCCTGACACAATGGTCAAGCACTTGCACTTCTAAGCTGTAGATCACGTATTTAATTCAGATAATATCAAGAATATTACCAGTACTAAAGAGTTTTTAATGCCGCTATCCGTGATCGTTGATTGTTCGGTGTGGTGTGTTAACAAGCTATGAATAATTGCAGTACCCGTCCAAGTTCAAATAAGCAAGATCCCTAAACGCTTCCAAAAGTCTTGGCCTACCAACTCTAATGATTACTTTTCTCCCTCTCCCTCTCCCCTCCATTTATATATAACTAGAATGCTTTTCTCTCACTACCTGCACTTCACCACCGCCCCTCTTACATAACTATAATGACAGTTGAACTTCCCTGGGTAATTCAATACTTCATGTTACCATGCGCTCGCTTTGGGGTTTAATAAAAAATTATTGTCAATCGTATGTACCATATGGAAGGAGTTTGTCTACATGTAGACAAAAAACTCTGAAATCATCTAAAATTCCTTTTGTGAACGTCTGATACCGTCCGAAAAAGCAAGTTTAATCAAAATTACGATTTATAAGGCAAAAGAGAAAATGGCCTCCATATCTTGTACTGTTCTTGGCATAATATGGTCCGGGTATTCATAGCCATTTTTAGGGTCTTCAACTGCTTGGCTAATTTGGCGATATGTATTCAATAATAGTTGTATCGCGCCAGATTGAACTTGGTGACAATGCTGGGAAGAAGATAGTCTTTCTAAATTTGGCGATACATCTGCACTCATTAAGACAAGAATAGAATCAAATTTTGACATCGAGTTAGTAAGAGATATCGCATCCATATGCGGTAGAGAAGATAAAGGCGTCTAGTAAAACATGCTTTAACAAATGCTGTTGTAATTTTTATGTTTTACCTCAGGATCTTTTGTATCTAAAGTCCTCTTAATTTCTGTTAATCCTGCTTGCTTTAGTAAATCCTTAAACTGCGAGCTAAGTGTTAGTACTAGACCAACTTGCAATTTTTTTTTTGTTTTTCACCTCTTCCTCTGCAACTTCTTTTAATAGGTCATCCATGCGCATAGCAATATTTTTTCTCTTTTGTTCCGTAAATTCATAGGGTAGTAAGACATTCTAGAATAGAGTCAATAGCTTGTTTTTTTTTTCTCTATGCTTAGTTGGTAAATGCTATGTATACCTGAAGATGGTATAAACAATTGATAACATAAATATCTTGATCTATCTTTTTTAGCTTGCTGACGGATAACTCACATGTGTTTAAGAGAGGTTCAATAATGGCATCCAGGATTTCTGAAAAATTAAATTTAGGGAAACCATCTGTAGCTTGGGGAGCAACAATTAGAGATGAATCGTAAGAAGCAAGGATTTCTTTCTGCATATTCAAGTAAGTATTTTTAGCTTAAATTTGAGTTATCTCTGTCTTACCAATTGAAGAGTCATGTCTCTCACTGTACTCGTAATTGCTAAGCTTTTGTTTGGTGGCTATTTGCAAGCAAATCACTTTAGTTTTCGATAGACGTTGAATCGTTCAGTACATACCTCTGCTGATTGCATTAGTCGTTCTGCTTGAGCATTTAGTGTTTTAAAAAAGTATTTATATGCTAGCTCCGTCATTCTTTTTAACAGTGTCAACAATTTGGTCATACAAAAGTATAACTACTTACTCATATAAGATTTTCTCCAAAGACGCGTTTTTTCTTAGTAGCTTGCTTAAAGTTATTGTATAGAATTGAACTAAATTAGCAACTTTATAAGATGTAATTGCTCCCGGTTGTAATACAAGAACTTGTTCCATTCGAGACTTGAGCGGTCGGCAAGTTCCTTCCATAGCGCAATCTAATAATTCACCTATCGTATCCGTAACATTAACACTAACGCCGCTTACATCTTCATACTTCTCTATATTGATCTGAAACAAGCTTTCTAACATTTCTTTCTCTGATGCACATGCTTGATGTACCCAGGCGAGCATATCGCCAATATATCTCAATGGGTCAGGTGCTTGCAACTCAATTGGTCGAGGCGTCCCACCTGGCCCTCCTCGGGTTAAAGCGTTCAAAAATGCTCGAGCAACCGCATCGTGTCTAGCTGAAGCTACTTCGTCCAGAATCGTCCTATGAATATAACGGTTAATGTATGTCTCTCCTTTCCTAATATTTTACTAACTGAAATAAAACGGGTCGCATCATGAGCGCTCTTAAAGCTTTTGTCATACGGGAGTTAACATCAATACTATCGCCTCCAAATGATGTTCTACTTTCATACTGAGTCCACTGATATAGTTTATTGTAAGCATTTTCTTGGTAAACGGCCATAGATTCCATAATCTCTCGACTATAACATCCAAGCGTAAGCGTTTCTTTGATATTTATAACTATTTAAGATGCTCTACCCAGCCTTTTCGTTCTTTGTAGTCAGTAGTAATTGACAGTGATTATGTATTTGTTGTAAGTGATTTAAAGCTGCAAAAAAGTCATTGTCGACAGGTTCAGATGAACTACTTAGTAGTTTGACCTCGTGCTCACTTAAAGTAAATTTCTCCAGGAATCGATCGGCAATCGTCTTTTGTACAGTGCATGAATCACTATCCCAAGCTGTTATTACATATGTTGTCACCTGTCATAATTAATATACCTGTAATCCTTCATAGCATTTGCTTGTTCAATCATGTTTGCTGTTTTGACTTCCATTAGTACTAATCGTTGTTTCATGTCAACACAGGCTGTTTCCATCTGGCTCATTTGTGTTTCTATAGATTCAAATTGCTATTTTCTTGTAAGTTAGTAAGCTACATTTGACTAACGTTACTATAATGTACCTGGACAACGTTTTTAAAAGCAGACAGAAACTTTTTATTTACTTGGATCCCTTTCTTCTCAATTGCGCCTCTCAAATTTCGACTCAAGTTTACTTCATCCAAATCTGATATACTGGAGAGCGACGTCAGTGCAACTTTTATTTTTGCATCTTCTGAAGCTGAGGTATTCAAAACTTTATTTAACTTAGACGCCAATGGTTTATTGGGCTTATTCGATATAGATAGTAAGGGTGAATCCAAGCCGAGTGCTGGTGGCGATGCTGCTGACTTTGCTTGCTCCATTCCAGCAACAAATTTCTACAGTGTAGTCAAGAAATCACGTAAAAGACACGCCGCTCTTCTCAATTTACAGAAGTATTTCTACTTTAAATTCAGACGGTGGTGGGATGGGCTGCATTCAAAAAAAAAAAAAAAAAACTCATTGTGCTATGTTCTACCAATTTGCTACAATTCTCTGAGGTTATTTTATTTGTTACGACCATTATGTGCTCCATTAACTGATTCTGTGTAATTCCTAGCTTTCGCTTTTCAAGGATCTTAAGTTTTGAGAAACATTCTTCTTTCTTTACCACAGTTTTTCTTTTGATGAAAATAAAGGGAATTTCAGAAAAAAGGCAAGCATGCATTGAATATCGAATGCTTACTGCTCATCAAATAATCTAGGAGTATGCTCAGATGATTACTAAGTAAGGCTCGTGAAAAAAGACCAATTACATGTCGCCTGTAAGTTGATAGATTCTCGTTGCATATAATTTACCTTAAATATTTAAGCCTTGATTATTTGCCCTATCTACTCACGTTGTTTTGATAGATGCTAATCACTATTCCCTTTACATATTACAAATATCATTACTAGTACTCTACCCTTCTAATTGAAGTTCTCCCTTGTTTCTTTTCGGTCCATACCACGCTATAAAAATAGCTCTGATCTAACAATTTGCACTGCTAGATGTTTTTGTGTAAAATCAGTACTCAATATCGTTCTGTAATTTCTCACTATTGCTTGTTTATATTTCTATATTCAACACTGGTGTTGCATGTACATAAAAGTAGATGGAAACCGGCGTTAGTTAATACTGCACTATATATTTGAAGAACGAATTAATATGAAGGAATATATATATATATATATATGCCCCAACAGTAAAGTGACAGGAGAAGATAAAGTAATATATGGGTTTTATTTTACATCATATTTTTGTAACTACCAAGGAAGTTTCTTTCCTGAGAATTCATAGAAGCTACCGTTATCTTCAGCAGTTAACTTATCCAAGACGGTTAATTGACCGGTAACAGATTCATCAATGTCTACAGGTGCATTGTCACCTCCCATATCCGTCTTTACCCAACCAGGGTGAGATGAATAGACGATGAAGTTTTCTTTGCCAAGGATACCAGCCCACATTTTAACAACCATATTCAAAGCTGCTTTGGAAGTGTTGTAAGGAGCAGTTGGAGCAGTTGGACTTACTTGGTTAATCAATGAGATGGATGAGAGAATAGAGGAGATATTGACGATTTTCTTGACCTTGTCTTCACCACGTTTTCTTAATAAAGGCAAGAAGGCGTTGATGGTATCGTTGGTACCACATACATTGGTCTCGAAGACCTTCAAAAAATCAGCTTTTGTTCTATACAAAAAAAAAAAAAAAAAAAAAAAAAAAAAAA